>PVJI01009729.1:0-63971 GCA_004026765.1 Micronycteris hirsuta | reverse complement strand
TGTGTTCCTCTTTGGATCCAACTTCTTTGGGACTCTCTGAGCTTCCTGGACTTCCCGCAAGTCTATTTCCTTCGCCAGCTTCGGGAAATTCTCCATCATTATGTGTTCCAATATTTTTTCAATTCCTTGGATTTCTTCTTCTCCTTCTGGAAGTCCAATGATTCGCATGTTTGGACGTTTACAGATGTCCTGGAGGTTTATGAGCCCCTCCTCCATTCTTTGAATTCTTGTTGCTTCATTCTTTTCTGGTTGGATGTTTTTTTCTTTCTGCTGGTCCACTCCGTTG
Organism: Micronycteris hirsuta; assembly: GCA_004026765.1. Taxonomy (NCBI): domain Eukaryota; kingdom Metazoa; phylum Chordata; class Mammalia; order Chiroptera; family Phyllostomidae; genus Micronycteris; species Micronycteris hirsuta. The sequence goes on along the minus strand of PVJI01009729.1, from coordinate 63,685 downwards.
ATTTGAGTCCCAGTTTCCTTATCTCTATTGGTTCCCTACAGATCTCTCCTCATCTGTTCAAGCAAGTTCGTTAATTTTTCGTCGAATTCTGAAAGCATCCTTATTACCAGGGATTTGAACTGTGCATCTGATAGGCTGGCTATCTCTTAGTCGGTTAGCTCTGGGGTTTTGATCTGTCCCTTTCTTTGGGCCATTTTTTTCCCCCTCGGTGAACCTGTTACTGTAAGGGGGCGGAGTCTTGGGGATCCCCTGTGCAGGGAAGTTCCCGGTAGTTGTGCTGGGACCGAAGCCTCTGGGGGCGGGGCCTGAGCGCACAATGGCGCCTTCTCTGCTCTCCGCACCCACACCGCCTCCTGCAAGCACTTCGGGCCCCTCTGCGCTGGCTCCGGGGGTCGCTCTGGGGTCGGTGGGAGCCGGGCGCAGACCGAGCTTCAGTCGGTCCCCGTCTGGGTATGCTTCAGCCCCGCGGAGACCGCCCCTCCAACCACGGACCTGCCGTCTGCTCACCTGCTCGCCGCGGAGTCGCCGAGTGCTCTCCCTTCGCTCTGCACCTTCTGGCTCACCAAACTTGATGAATGTATCTTCTTTAATTCTTTGGTTGTCGGACTTCCTCTCAATATGATTTTCTGTCAGATCTGGCTGTGTTTGGATGTGTATATTTCTTTTTTTTTCCCTTGTTTGGTTGTGCGAGGCGGTACGGTGCATTCACCTATGCTGCCATCTTAGGAAGTCACAAATAGTTTTTAATATACATAAATTGCTTTTACTTTATTTGCAATTCCAAGGTCTTCAGTCTGTTTCACAAGGTCCACTGCAACGAAAACTCCTTTCCTGTCTCCCCAACACCTAAAGAGGCTCCGGGGCCCAGCTGTCTTGAGTTTGTATCCCAGCTCTGCCACTTACTGGCTATGTGGCCTTGGACAAACTGTCCAACCTTCATTGTCCTTAGGTCCTCATGTGTTAACGGGGACAGGAGTGTTTATAACACCTATTATTGTGAAGATTCAATAAGATATGGTATATGAAGCTCTTGGTACATATTGCACTTTCAATAAATATCATCCATGATTACTAGAATTTGCTTTATTTGAGGCAAATTATTTTGTGGCATGTCCAGTACCAGCATTTGTTGGACTTTTATTTTTAATTCAGATCAACTTAGACACTTTTCTTTAAAAAAAAAAAAAAGTGCAGCAATCCAGAATGAATACATGAATGCATTTGGGGTTCTTTACTGGTCACCAGAGAACTGGGTGTCTGATGCCAGAGCACCACTAATAGACCGTGTTTGATTGGCATGTCAAAATGGTTCATTAGCAATTGGGAGAAGTGCTCAAGCAATACAACAACGTATATGAGGAACATCTGGATCATTTAGGGTGGTGAGAGATGGCAGTGGTAGTTGAGTTGTTAATTCCTGAATTAAGTGAATTAATCAGATGTTTAGTATCCTGAATACAGAAATAGCCTGAGGCACTTCCTGCTTCTCTCCATTTATAAAATGGGGATTACTGTCTTCTATGTACCTACTTAATAAGAAAGATTAAAATATGGACACTAAGGGGTGGATCTAAATAATCATCATTACTATTAATACAGCCAGGGGAGCAAGCATCGAAGGAGCTTTCGTTACTGACCTGGAACACAGCCCCCATTCTGCCTAAGCAGCCTCACTCTTCCATGCCCCCGGTTGCATAAGTAGCCACATTAGGGACCACGGAGGCACGAGGTGAATACTGTTCTCAAGGATCTTACCACTTCAACTGTGTGAGAAGCTGGCTGGGAGAACTGGGTACCTGGTTCAGCTTAGCCATTCCATGAGAAACATTTAAAACTCCTTTTTATTATTTTCAGCTTTATTGATGTAATTGACATATAGCATCCTGTAAATCTGAGTATTCAATGCGTTGATTTCATACACTGCAAAATGGTTACCACTGCAGGGTTAACTAACACCTCCATCAGGTCATATGTAATTACCCTTTCTTTTTGGGGTGAGAACAGAGATCTACTCTCTTAGCAACTTTTAACTGTAGCATACAGTGTTAGTAGTCATAATCACCATGCAGTACATCAGATACCCAGAATGTATTCATCTGATAACTGGGGGTTGGCGCTCTGACCAACCCATCCCCACTTCCCCAGCCCCCGCCCCTGGCAAACACCACTGAGTAAAACTCTTTTAAGATTTCAGCTAATGCTCCAGGGGGTGTACCAGACAGTTATTTAGGATGTAAGAAAAAATACTAAGATTCTTCCATTTATTTTTATTTTTAAAAAAAGAAAGAGAAAAATCAGTTTATGTTTACTTACTGGTTGAAAGTAGCAGATAAACTAGAGAGATAGATAGAAAGATAGATAGATAGGTAGATAGATAATAGATAGGCATTCACACTACATATATGCATATAGATTTTTCTTGTTCAGAATGTTTTTTGATAATGGCATATAATCAATAAAGTTTGGAGACACTGTTTATATGCAGTTGCGTAAATTTCAGCTCATCACTTACAGTCCAGTTTTGCATCTTGAAGTCACCCTGACCTCTTGCCTACTGAATACTCCCAAACTGTATTTCCTAATAATTTTAGACAGGATCACAACAGATGCTTCATCTCATCTGTAGACTAGCGGCCTTCTCGTGGGGTGAACTTTTTTCCGAGTTTTGAGGGAAACTTATTGTACTATTTATCCAAACCGTGACTTTGAACAGTTACCCAACATGTGCAGGTACTCACACTAACATGTGCACAAACCATGCCCGCACAGCCTGGCTTCCTGGAATCAGAGAACTTCTGGTCCAGAGTGCCAGCCAGCATCGGTGGGACTCAAGACTATGCCGGTGCCCATCTGAGCCATATGTTTCTCTCCTTCTGCTCACCAGCAACATCCTACCACGTGAAACCTCCAGAATTTCGTGGGAAGTGACATCCTTTTGGTTCAGGTTTGGTTCCTATCTTCTCTGAGTCATCCAGCCTCCAGAGCTTCCTAATCAAAACTAGGCCCACTAAGGCATTGAGATATGAAAAGCTGACCTCGCCTGGCCAATCCTATATCCTGGCAATGCTGATTCATGAGACGGGGACATAGTCAGAAGCCAAGTCAGGAAATATAATCTGTTGTATATCTCCTCCCTCAGCTGCCAACCTCAGACATGTCCAATTACTGTATTTTTTGGACTATAAGATGCACCGGACCATAAGACACACCTGTTTTAGAGGCGGAAAATATGGGGAAAAATTTTGAAGCAAAAAATATGGTAAAATATTTAATAACATAAATAACATAATATTTCACCAATGTAATTGTAAACAGCTAGGTAAACTACATTCGGACTATAAGATGCACCCTCATTTTCCTCCCAAATTTAGGGGGGAGAAAGTGTGTCTTCTAGTCTGAAAAATATGGTAACCATCTTCTAGTATCCTATATAAATCACCTCTCACCATCTTACTCAATGGAATTTTCCCACTTCCCATACAAGCCACCCTGTTCTCTTTAATCCAGTTCATGACCCTGAACCTAGTTTTGTCATATAATTTGTCACTATTCTCCTTTGCGGCTCCTAATATTAACAGTAATGATAATAGAGCTAATATGTAGACGTCGCTATGTGCCAAACACTGGTCTAAGCATTTTACGTGTGTTAGCTTTTTAATCCTCACAGTAACCTTCTGAAGTACTTACTATTATCATCCACATTTTACAGATGAGAAAACTAAAGCATCGAGAGATTAAGTAACTTGTCAGAAAGGTCACACAGCTAATAAGTGACACAAGTAGGAAAATAAACCCCGGCAGTCTGGGCTTGAATTCCATATTCTTAATGACTATATGACATCACTTCTCACCCTATATTACTTCTTCTCCTGTGCAACTATATAAAGGCAAAATGTCGTTTCTTAGCTGTCTCTACATGATTTCACTGCCATTCCCTCCATTGGGGGGCTTACCTATTGTTCTGAAATTTCCTCCTACTATCCCAAATATTCCATGATTATGAGACTTATTCAAATAAATCATCAAAATGCTTTGCTTCCAAAATGTGAGCTTCCATTACCACATTTTTAAATTTATTTCCACCCTTTCTAAAAAAGCATTTGACAACATCTACCATCCATTTATGATAAAAACTCTCAGCAAAGTGGGAGTGGAGGGATCATAGCACAACACAACAAAGACCATGTATGACAAGCCCACAGCCAACATCGTATTCCATGGGGGAAACTGAAAGTGTTTCCGGTAAGATCAGGAACAAGATAGGTGTCTGCTTTCACCTCTCTTATCCACCATAGTTACAGAAGTGCTAGCCACAGTAATCAGACAGGAAGAAGAAATGAAAAGCATCCAAATTGGAAAGGAAGACATGAGACTCTCTTTATTTGCCATAGACCTGATATTGTACATAGAGAACCCTAAAGATTCTACCAAGAAACTACTAGAATGGATCAATTAATTCAGTACAGTAGCAGGATACAAAATAAATATTCAGAAATCAGTTGCATTTTTGTACACAAAAAATGAACTATCAGAAAGGGAAACTAAGGAAACAGTGCCATTTACAATGACCACCCCAAAAAATGCCTGGGAATCAATGCAACCACCCCCTGCGTTTCTTGAAGCCAGTTGTGAAGTGGGTGTTCCTGCATCATGGCTGCTGCCTTCAGCACGTCATTAATCTTGAGATTCTTACGTTTTTACAGGACAGTGATATTGGGATAATTACCCAGCAGCCAGTGGTAAAAGTTATTTGAATTTAAATCTCAGTATTTTTTTTTCTTTAGGAATGTGTTTAATCTCATCCCTCTTAATACTTTAGGGAATATGTTAGGACACAGTAAAGGGAGGGAGAGGGAGATGATTTTGCATCTGATTAAGAGGTTCTAAAGTTTCTTTCCTTTTGCATTTCAGATTTCAGGCTTGTATTCCTTTTGCTAGTCTTCCCATGGGCTTTAAGTTTCTCTCAGCATCTAGGAGAGAGAGGGCGAATGTTTTTGCTCATTACAGGTGAATCATATTGAAAGGAAAAGGAGACATCTTTATGCATCTTGGTTAATTTTTGAAATGGAAATCAGTCATTCAAATTGTCCCTCACTCAACCTTTCTAAATTCTAGGACATTAAAATTGATGTCAATTAAATATTGGATTAATATTTCTAATTCCTGGCATATATGTTTTGGATCACATTTACGACAAAATAATTATACTTTCTTGCAGACTTTACAGTATCTTAGAGTGCATCTGGGTCCTTGACGCACTGAGTGTAGGCACATTCCACAGGATTTAGTGAAAGGTCCTGGCAGTGGACATTTATGGTTGTTACCTGACTGTTGAGCCAAATTGCTTGTCTTTCCATAGCTCTTGCCAAGCCACCGGCCAGAAAAGCCACCCCTGAGTTACACACTTGTGTTTTGGTACATGAAATTGTCCCAGTGACCCGTTGGGTTATGTCATTTGCAGGTGGGCAATTACCAGGGCTGTGTGGCTCCGAGGCAGCTAAATAATGCCATATTTGCTTACTGTTTGCATGTGACTGGTGAACGTGGAGGCCTGTATGTGGGGGTGAGGCTCTGCACAAATTCACAGCAAAGCTGTACTTAGTAGTCAAGAAAGTTATTTCTCACCTTGGCTGGTGTAGCTCAGTGGATTGAGCATGGACTGCAAACCAAAGGGTCACCAGTTCAATTCCCAGTCAGGGCACATGCCTGGGTTGCAGGCCAGGTCCCCAGTACGGAGTGAGCAAGAAGCAACGACACACTGATGTTTCTCTTGCTCTTTCTCCTTCCCTTCCACTCTCTCTAAAAATAAATAAATAAAATCTTTTTAAAAAACTACCTTTTAAAAAAAAAGGAAAGTTATTTTTCAATCAGTGGCTTTCAAGGGTCAAAGGAAATGAGATTTAAGAACTTGTGAATGATTGATAGCATTAAAATGCTTTCTAAATGGGCTATATGTTTTATTATGTGCGGGATGAGGCACTTTCAAAACAGCAGATAGGTAGCAAAATTCCCATAAAGAATTGGGGTTTCCACCAGGAAGAATAACAGATATTTTATTAGTGGCAACATCCCAGTTGCTCAATTACTCAATGACTTGCAGTAATTAGGAAGGGGGCCAGACTGAATTGCATAAAAGGCTGAATTACACAATACTGTTTTCTGCAAAAGATGTGTTTCTTACATCCTGGCCTGGTGGGTGTCCTGCTTTCATGAATGAAGAGGAGGGTCTGTGTTGGCACACCAGAGCCTCAACCTGAGACCCTTTGGGGAACATGTTATGCATTTTTAAAAATATTCCTCAGGAATTGCTGTGGAGCCCTGACCAGTGTGGCTCAGTTGGTTGAGTGTCGTTCTGCAAAGCGAGAGATCACCAGTTCGATTCCCTGTCAGGGCACGTGCCTGGGTTGCAGCCCGGTCCCAGTTGGTTGGGAAGCATGCAAGAGGCAACCGATTGATGTTTCTCTCTCACATCGATGTTTCTCTTTCTCTCTCCCTTCCCCTCCCTCTAAATGTAAAGAAATAATTTTTTAAAAAGAGTTGTGTATACTATGGAGTTGGCTTAAGAGATCTTTCCTGTAGCTGGCACAGCCTTTGTACTGACCACCAGGAATCAGGCTTCCAAATGTATGAAGTTTTGGTGTGTATAAAGTTAGGGGGATTAAAAAGCAAAATGCATAATAAGAATGCCAAGATTAATCGTTACAGTCGCATTGGCTTTTTTTAAGAAGCTGTCTTCTGTAACATCTGATGGGTTAGAAAAAACTCACCAAATGTTCGATAGCCCTGAAAACAAATTCACAACACCAAGACCAACTTAAAACCCAGATAGTTAGCTCAATAACTCAGTGGTTAGAAATACTACAGGCTATGCACATTTGGACTGTTTCTTTGTCACCTTCATTAGTCATTTCCTATGTAATTAAAACCTCTTTAAAATTAAATTCCTAACATATTCAGCAGCCCATTGCCAAGACTGTGAGGCTTTCTCAAGATGTAATTAGAGTGAGGCTAAGTCAGGTGAATGTCAGGAATTATCAGTAGACATGGGCAAGCCCCTGAAAATGAGCAATTACTATCATATGTCACATTTTTCATCTCCTTTGCAACAAGGTTACATAAAAAGAAGTGGAGGGTGTCTTAATGGCCTCAGCTGCCATTTGTGTGTGCACATAAATTTATGTGTTGTAACCTGATGTGCATTCATGCCTGCAAATTACACTTGAAAGAAAACTAACAGTATCAGCTCCTGCTGACATGAAGCAGCGGGAGGTTTTGTACAGGACTCCAGATTTTTCTCTGTAGCGTCTGTGCACAAGGCTCTTCTTTTCATTTATTGTGTCTTATGATCCTCCTTGCTCATGAGAGAAAAAGGAAGTCCATGTGGGTAGATACCTTTTTCTTTCCTTCAAACCAAAAGACACGCTTGGATTTTTTTTTTCTTTCTTCAAATGTTTTCTTTAAATATATTTTTTAAACCAAAGTCTCAGTTGGTGATATTTTGCGCTTATAAAGACTACCTTTTTCATCCTGTGTCTTCATGTTCTGTGGTATCCATCCCAGCCCATAATTATGTTTCTCCTGTTTAGCCACAAGGTGTAGATTTGCTAACTGAAAAGGCGTGCTCGAACAGTTAATCCCAATGTATGTCCAAAGGCTGAGCCGGCTGCACTGGATAATTTCCCCAGAGGATTGTTCTGTATAATGTGGGGCCATTTGCCGAGCTGTCTGATGTGGAAGAAGAGAAAATGAAAGGACCCGCCAGACAGAAACGGGATCATACAGTGCCTTTAAGACCAAAAAGGGAAATCAAAGGGCAATTTCAGGTCCACTCCAGTTCCCCAAGCATGTGCCCTAGGAACTAGGGAATTGGGATTTTTTTAATTAGTGTTTTCAGAAAAATCACTGAGAGGGAGCCCCAAATCAGGGGGTTATGGCAAATTTAGCAATGCCCATCGCTGTGCTCAGAGATCACCACCAATCCAGAAAGCTTCTATAGGTGCCTGAGAGTTACTAGTTCTTCAAGGATCTACAAAAATGTTTGGAACCAGAAGAAAAAATATACATTGATATTGATTCTAAAAATCCAAAAAGGTATCTAAATATTTAATTGAATGTTTACAAAATATTTACTATCAACTTAAGTATTAAGCTTAGTCTTCTTAAAAATGACATGTGAAAATGAATTGTGAATTCATTTTTCTCACTTTTCAAGGTTTTGAGCATGCCAATCATAAATTAAATGAATTGCATATGGCCAATAATGTAAAAATTTTCATTTTTACACAGAAATGTATAGTTTAGGTAGGATGTTGGGGTCACTTAATGTTATTTGTATGACATGAGTGGAAGGACTAAAAAAAGAGCCGAGGGCCGCCAAAGGTTTTAGAACAGCTCTGCACCTGCGCACTCGTCTCCAGGTGTGCGATTATCCTTGAAGATGCAGAGCAGCAAAGACTGTAATGGGAAGACCAGAAGGCAAGCCAGGGGGAAAGGTTCTAGTTTTTTCTTGCTGTGTGCCGTCAGAGTTGAGATGAAGCCACCGAGGCAGTAGTCTGAGCGTGAGGAAATTCACAAGGTACTTAACTCTGCATCATTGGAAAGATCACAGGAAGGCGTCCCAGTTCTTTTGAAGAGGGACTGTTCGTATTAAGCTGAGGAAGCGAAGCTGCCCGGTTGGGGCGTGTCAGTAGAACTGCATTGCCGCCTTTTCTGAGTTGTGTTCTCTCCCAACAGCCCCTCGCGTGCCCCTGTGTTTTCTCCGCTTGACGGAGATATCCATTCTTAGCCTGAAAAACTTGAAGTGGTAGGAGTAGGAAAGAAGGTGGATTATGTGAATTCCATGTGTAATGATCCTAATCTAATTCAGGCTACTTCTTCAGGCTTTCTTTAGTTTTACTGACCACACGTGGGGCAGTGAATGTTGGCTCCCTTCAAAAGATAAGGAAATGATACTTTCTTGTAATCCTCCCAGCACTAATGACTAATAAAAGTTTGGTATAATTCTTTCAGAGTTTTTTTTTTTTTTTTTACATATACTAAAATATTATTTTTTAATAAAATGAGATATAAATAAGGTTTAATTTCCTTTTACTTAACAATATATCTTAGATATTTTCCCATGCCAATACATGTGTACTCACTTCATTCATTTTAATGACCATATGGTATTCCACTGCATGGCTGGGCCTTATTTGATCTTACTGCCTTGTATTGCTGGGCATTTGGCTGCCCATTCAACTTTGATCTTTCAGAAAATGTACCACGCGCCTAAACAAACCATTATATATTAGCGAGAAATACGCACTCTTGGCCCCCTGTGTTGGTATAATGCTTCCCAGGAGCAGAAAGAACCAAATATTTCCCTATACAGATGATTGTTCTTAAATGTAAAACCTACATGTGATTCCTTGTTTATTTATTTACTTGTCTTTTCTGTTTTGCCTTTTTCTCTTACGCAGTCATCTACAGCCAGGGACAAGGATGAACCGACACTACCGGTAGGAAGCAGTGGCCCTGTCTGTACCTGTTCGTGTGACTGTGGAAGGTGGCGGTGGGGGGAGAAGGGAGGGCAAGGGGCTCGTGTGCTCAACAAGTCACCCTCTGCCTTGGAATACTTCAGTGGGTCAATCTGCTGCTCTGTGTGTATGCTCTGGCCTACAACTAGTGTCAACTGAATTCGGACACTCACTGACAAACTATCTCTAGGACTAGGTTTCAGAACGTCAGCGTTCTCTCTTTCATTTGGCATAAACTTTCTTGGGAGTTGAAATAGTGAAGTAATCCCAAGTTGCATTCCAAGGGATGTTGAGCTGACATTTGGGAACAGCGGCTGGGCAGGGCAGTGTGCGGGTGTCTAATGCCTCATAGTTCTTCTTTGTATATCTGCATGCACCTAATTTTTGGTCGGAAATTTATTTTGGTTCTATAAAAAGAAATGCTGCATGAGACCCATATATTATATTATATTTTATATATATATATATATATATATATATATATATATAACCCAAAAGAATGCTGTAAGGTTTTTAATAGATATAATCCTTTGCTAATGAAGATCTCCAAAGCAGAGTTTTCCCAGTTTGTCACAGTAAGAACTGTAGTAATAGTGGTCATGGCCAATTACTGACAACAAGCACATGTCTCAGTTCCTGTCCAATTAACACATCACGTTTTGTGCTGTGAAGCATGACAAAGAAATGACCTTCAGAGTTTTTGTGTTCAGCCATTAAACAGTGATTACATTTCAAATCTATTCATTTTTCTTAACCTTGCTCCTAAAATATTTTGAACCTTAACCATCCGAATCAAATAACACTATTTATTGAAAAATGGTACAGATGTTTAAGGCAGAAAGGATGAGGAATGAAGATATGTACAGCCCTTCCTCCTCTAGTGCTGAAAGCAAAGATTCATGACATTCACTGAGTGCCCATGGGATATGCCAGATCCAGCGCTGTGGCACAGACCCAGTTTCTTTCCCTGAGGAGCTCATGATCTGGCTCACCACTGAAACACCAGTAATCCCCTCTGATTCTTCTCCAAACCCTGCAGAGTTGGGAACATAATTTCTAGTAGAATATCAATTATAATAGAATCACACTAAGAAATCCACATATCACCATGTACTCCATACTGACATTTTACACACACTTCCAGCTTACTAGGTTTCATATTCGTCTCCAAACACGCAGACTATGATTGTTAATAAGTATTCTTCAAAGACAGGATCCATGGGCAATAGTTCAGAAACACTGTCCAAGTTCACTAAGTTAACCTGATTTTTTAAAAAACTTAGCAGTGTAATGTATATCTTAAAACTCCAAAGGTGGTTTGGTCTAGGGTGTCGCACTGTCCAAGGTATTTGACACAGGACTTGTCTCGGGAAGCACCGGTGGATCTGAAGTACGATGGACTATTTTGTAAAACCCTAATTGCGGAAGGTTGGAAGGCAGTAGGAAACAGTATTCTATTTGTACCTGACCCCAGAAAAATAACATGTCAAGATTTTGGACCAAAAGTTCAATAAGAAATTAATTTCCTCTCATTGCCTTGCTCGTCTGTAGAGCATGGCCTTTGGCGCATCTTCCCCTGGCATAACCAAAACAAAATCAATCAAAGGGGGAGAAAACCGTCCTTATGCAGGGTAAACATCTGAGAGTGCAGACAGTTTGGGGTTTTTTTAGACTGTTTGTTTTTAAAGATTAAAAAAAAAAAAAAGAGTTTGGTAATCCCGCCTCTAGAGGTTCATTCTTCCTCTCTTACCTGTCAGTTTCACTTGTGTGCCCGAAGGATCACCCTAGTAGGAGTCTATGCAAAAAACCCGCCCCCCTCTTGAAGTTAGGAGTCTGCTCTGTAGATTCATTATAAGTGGTTCTCTCTCTTTAAAATTACACTTAACATAGTCCGTAGGGTTTCGTGGATTAGAGCTGTGGTCCAGGGAAGAGAAGAGGAAACCCAGGAGATGTGCAAGGTGTTCCTTTGGGGAGCAAGGAGAAAACATTAACACCTCTGTCATTTACTTTCTATATCATTCTTCATAATTTCCATTTTTCAAATGTTTTATAATTTATATGCTCATATTTAGCATGGGTGTGGATATAGATACAGATATAGGCATAAGCATGGATACATACATATATACATACACACTTAAACATTTTACTGATAGGGTGTGTAATCCAAACATTTTAGAAACTGCCCACTGGGTCAGATAACGAATTTTGAGAAAAGCAAACTTGAGACCCATTCCTCTATCCTCCATTTTTTGTCTGTGTGAATTGGACACCTCATTTCATTTCTCTGAGACAAAGTTTCCTCATCTGTCTAAAGGGAATAGCAACACTATCTAGTTCATTGGGTTCATTTTGAGAATGAGATAAACTAATGGAGATGAAGCATATAGTAACATCAACTAGCATTTACTAAGCTCTAAAAAATGATAGCAATTTATTTAGTAGGGAAAGATGTGAGAAAGCCATTCCTTTGGGGAATTTGAAATGTACCTTGCAAATCTTTGGTCAAGAGTGGGTGATCGTGTGACAGAAACTAGTGACCACCAGACAAGGTGAGGACCCTGTCTGCACTGCACTTGCCCTCAGTTTCTGAGCACTAACAGCCTCCCCATCTGGTTTCTCTGCTCAGACCAAGCCACGTCTCCAGCGAGGTGGAAGCTCTGCCTCCCTCCACAACAGCCTCATGAGGAACAGCATCTTCCAGCTCATGATACACACCCTCGACCCACTCGCCGAAGGTAAACGTCAGACTTCAGTTTGGGGGCTTGTTTGGGGGTGGGGGAAAGAGGACAGATTTCTCTTCATAAAACATGTGTACACTTCTGTCACACAAGCCTGCCAATGTCCTTGCATTTAGCATCTTCCAGAGGAAGCCCCATGCTTTCTATGCAACAGCTCAGCTCTTAATCGGAGACTTTTGTACTAGGAGTAGAATATGACATCCACGTATCTTTTGATTCTGTCTTTTGATTCCTCCAGCATAAATACAGTTTGCTATGAGACAGAGAAGACAAAAAGCTTTCTCTCCATTCCAGCTAGAGTGACAGTTCTTTTTTGTCATCCTTCCTATGTTCGAAAATAAAGTTATATACTAAGATAAATTGTGCATCTTTAAAAGAGAGAGAGAGAGAGAAGATAATTCATGCCTTAGAAGGGCTAAGAGTAGTTTTAGGAACGATGTTCACTGCTGAACACTGATATTCTACTTATTCTTTGGCAATGGGAGAGTGGGAGGTGAGCTTCTAAGCATCTAAAGAGCTCTCTTTAAGGTAAGTGCTTAGGAACAGTCTCTGGAGCCCCATGAGACCTGACTCGCCTTTGCGGGAAATCACATGAAACATCCCAAAGACTCCAGCTTTGCATTCTTCCAGTTTTAGTCATTCACAGTGAATACAGATACACCAAGTTTCTTAAACTGTGTAACTACCCTAAAAAAATTGATTTGGGGGGTAGATAGATATCTGGTGTATCAAATAAATATCAGAGTTAGGTCACTAGCAAGGTGTTCACATATCACCAAATCTGTTCTCACCTCATCCATGGACCTTAAAACTGGGCCTGATATTACGCAGGCACTAACAGCTTGGGAAAGAGGCCTGTGCCACTGAGTGAACACGTGGGATGGGAGTGTCAAACCATGCCCCCTCAGTCAGAGCTCTTACCCAATGGAAAGCTTTGCTAAATAGTGTCCAAGGTACGGGCAGTCCAGAGGTTCAGATGAAGTAAAGAAAACTGTGGGACACCAAGAGTGGCCCCCAGGCCCTAGCTCCCCTCATGGACACACAGCACTCCCCCAGAGTAAAAGGGGAGGATCAAAGGTCACCTGTCATCGCGGAGTTTTTCAATGATGAAAAATATACAACTCCAGAGAGTTGTATAGTGACGTGACGTTCATGTACTCTGACTTCCATTTACTGGTCCTCAGACACATCCTAAATGTCATTACTCTATTTACCCCGAGGCTCCCGACAAGGAAATTAGACCCGGTCACTAGTCTTCTCTTCCATCCCCTGGGCACACCCCCAGGGAAGGGCGCAAAGGGATCACAGGTCAACTTCCTCCCAGCCACTGAGCAGTTGTGTGACTTCGGGCAAGTTACAGTCTCTCCAGCTTGTACCTGGTGTCTTCATCTATAATTGTCAGCTACCTCTGTTTAGCACTTCATAGTTGACAAAGCATTTTCACACTTACAAATGTATGCTTCATAATAACACTTCATAGATAACGTTATTTTAATTGCATAAAACATTATACCACCAAAGCATCTCAAATTTATCTACTGTTCTTTCTGCCAGCATTTGACTCCGAGCCATCTTCATCGCTTACCTGGATTTCTGCAATAGCTTCCTAGCTGGTCTTCCACATTCTCTGCTGCTTTCTTCTTTGTATATTTTCCACAGAGTAACCCAAGTAACCTTCTTAAAAAGTAAATTCAATTATGTAACTCCGACTTATAACCTATAGTGGCTTCCCATGGCTTTTAGGAAAATTGTGAAATACTGGCCACGGCCTCATGCTCTACCTCTTTCTCCAAACTCAATTTGACTCACTTTGCTTTAGCCCCATAGGCCTTTTTGTTCTGAAATGGGTACTTCTTTTCTGCCTCGGGGTCTTTGCATAGACTGTTGCCACTACCCAGAATCTTTCTGTTTCCCCCACCTCTTCTGTTTTTCCTGCTTTGCCCCACCCACTCTACAGCACTCTAAATGACACTTCCTTACCAGCCAGTAAAAATCAGGGCCCTCAATCCTCATCTCTTACAGCACCCTTTAATTTTTCTTTATTGCTCACATTAAAATTTGTGTGATATTTGTCTACTACCTGTCTCCCCCAGGATACAGTAAGTTTCTCAAGAGCAGGGACTCTGTTTTATTTACTAGTTGTCCCAAAGGTCTAGCAGAATGCCTGGCGTATAATAGCTACTAAGGCTCAGAAAGATTAAACAACTTGGCCAAATTCATGCCTTTGACCTGATTTGACTCAATTTCAAAGCCCTCTAAAACCCCACGGGTTTAAGATTGTATCTTGGCTATTTTAAGCCACTATCTTTTTCACCCCATCTTTGTGAAAGGCCATGGGAGAAACAAAAAGAACTATTTTAGCTGCTCCAACTTGATTATGAGCAGACAACTGAGTATATTTATTTTTGACAAGGCGGTGTTATATAATATTTAAGACAACAGACTCCAAAGCTAGACTTTCTGGGTTCAGATCCCAGGTTGACATTTACTGGCTGTGTGACCTTGAACAAGTTATTTAAGCTTTCTATACCTCAGTTTCCTCATCTGTAAAGTCAGGATGATATAGAATTTTGGCTACATCACAAAGTTGTTAAGTGAAATATGGGAGGGTGGGACTGGTTGAAAGAAGGTAAAGGGATTAGACAAAATTAGACAAAGAACATATATGCATCACCCATGGGCATGAACAACAGTTTGGGGATTGACCGTGGGAAGGTGGGGGCAGGAAAGAGGGGGGCAAAGGGAGAAATTGTAATAGCATAATCAATAAAACTTTTTAAAGTGAAATAGATAAAACATTTAACACCATGTCTAGCATACCATAAGTACCATAAAAAAGTTTAGAGCTACTCTATTATTTTGAAAAATAATGCAGCATGTGACTTTTTAATTCAAAATATTCAAAAGGCTATGGTGAAAAATAAGTTTTTATCATTTATCAACCACCCCAATTTTCTTCAGTCCTTCAATTCTCCCCAGAAGAAACCACAGCTACCAATTTCTTGGGGTTCCTTCCAGAGACGTTCTATGTATATACAACCCTGTGCGTGTCTGTGTGTTTGAGACCTTGCCCACAGGTCTCAACCTAAATCTCTCTGCTTTTTTTTTTTTTTTTTTTTTTGAGAAAGTCCAGTTTCTGGTAGGACCTTTTTTTATCTTTTCTGTTTCATGAGAGAGGTGGTTTTACTTCTGTGAGATGAGAAAGTGAGTCCAGCTTGTCTCGGAGTTGGGCCATCAGTGATTTTGGGGAACACCTGGCCGTTGCAGGGCTGCCCTGCGCTTAAAGTGTTTGCTGTATCAATATGTGCCTTCTGGACCCGGGCGCTGCTGTCAAGGTGAAAGCGCTTCCTGAAAGACAAGGAGTGTTCCGATGGTGTGAACCAGAGAGAATGCTGAGTGAGAGCCACAGTCAGCTCTGGACTTGAGTGATTAGAATATATGGAAAGCACTTCAGTGCTTTAAAAGTGTTACACAGCACACAGCCAAGAAAACAGATTGCTCTGGTATTTTCCCCCAAAATTCACAATCATTTTCCATTGCAAGAACAGCCAAAAAATTAACCCCACTCCTTTCAGAAATAGTCATCTCTATTTCAGTTTGCATCTAACCATTTGAGTTCACATGTCCTTGTGCTAACTGTCACCTTAACAATGTAGAACATGCTGGTTACACCACCAAGTTGGTGGCATAAACAAGGCAGAAGCTTCCCTGTTGCACTAAAGGACAGTTCATTAGTGTTCCTGGCATCCACCGAGCTGAGCAGTGCACCGCGGAGTGTACGGTCAGTGCTCACACAGGGGAGTTTTCAACTTCATTTGAAAACATCATCTAGGATGGATGGCCTATTGAAAGACACTTCCTTTTGTCTCATCTGTGCCCCTCAGGTGTTTTTGCCCTCCAAACTCCAGTGTTGAGCCCTTGCCCAAAGCTTTAATTGGTGGTCGGTTCAGCAGATGAGCCTGAGTCACAAGATCTAGCAGTGTTTGTTTCAGTCATCTGTTGATAGGTAATAAAGCACCCAAGACTTAATGGCTTAAAACCACCACCATATTTATTGCTCATGATCTCATGAATCAGAAATTCGAGCAAGGATCAGGGGGCAATTCTTTTGTTCTATCTGATATCAAGCAAGGTCACTTGGTGTTAATCAGCTTTGTAGATGGACAGGTTAGAAGGTCCCAAAGGGCCTCACTCACGTGTCTGGAACCTTTGTAGGCACAGCTAGAAGGCTGTGCTCAACTGCACCCTTCTGACTCTTCATATTGTCTCAGGGCCTTTCCATGTGGTTAGGCTTCCTACATGGCAACTAATGGTTCCAAGAGCAAACCCTCCAAGAGGCTCAGGAGAAGCTGCAAAACTTCCAGTGAACTAGCCTGGGAAGTCCCAAAATGTTACTTCTACTGCATTCTATCAGTCAAGCAGTCATGAAGGCCAGCCCAGACTGAAGGAGAGGAGGAGACTCCACTTCTCAATGGGAAGATACCACAGAATGCAAAATCACCTTTAATCTAAGCCCATCTGTCCCAGGGACACACATCACTTGTTGGTTCACCTGTTCACTATTCATTAGTGTGCTCTGGGCAGACAACATTGGGTTGAAGGGACAAAGCCATGGTCAGCCTGCCTCGGGTAAAGGTTTAGTTCAAATAACGATGAGCAACAGTTTTCCAGGGCCCCAAAATTCTGAACAGGACATTGTTCGTGAAAAGAAGGAATCTGCTTAAGGCTCATGTAAATGGTTGGAATAAAGATTCTGTTTCTTTTATAAGAAAGCCCTGAAGAACTAGAGTATCGGTCTTTGAGATCACAACATGACTATCTGAACTGCTCTTTCTAATAAATTTAGTATCCCGTGTAGATTATAACATTTTCTCTAAACAAGCCATTATACTTACCCAGGTATACATCTTTATGAACCTAAAACAAGGGCACTGGATGTAGCACTTTTGCAGTGAGAAGTAGCTTCTACTATCAATTTGTCTAATAATAATAGCACCAAGTAACATTTGCAAGAAGGCTTACAGTCCAGGCACTATGGCTGAGTGCTCTACATAAACCTTCTCATTTAATCCTTATACTAGCCCTTCTCCATTATTCAAAGAAGGACATGGATGTATAAAGAGGATGTGTGTCACCTCTCTAAGTGACACAAGAAGCAAATGGCAGAGCCAGAGTTTGAACCTGTATCTGTCTGATTCAAGGTCTGGGTTCATAATTCTTATGCTTCTCTGCTACCTATGTGACCTCACGTCCAACTCAGTGTCCCTTATTCTGGTGTAAACATGAGCTTAAATACCAGGAGACTTGATCTGTCCCTGGAACAATTATACATTCAATCTGTAAGACGTGAGTTTCCCATACATAAGCCTTTGCAGCAAGACCTGCCGTAGCCTTACCTCCCCGTCACATTCCCACACCCAGAATTGCACACTGCTCGTGAGTCCCCAGTGCACCTCCCTCTTATCTCTTGGATTTTGCTCAAGTACTTGAAGTAACTGTTGACCCACCTGTCCAGAATGTCATGGATGCTAACCTACCCAGGAAAAGGAACCCAACAACCAACTCTGCATCTCTGGCAGAGCTCAATGACTGGGTGATGACAGTGGAGATACTGAAGAGGGAACGGGACAGATGGAATAGCATTAGAGTTTGGCCATGTAGCCTGCATGGTCAGCATGTGGTTTAAGAGCCAGACTGCCTAGGTTCAGATCCTTGCTCATCCTCTTGCTATGAGACCTAGAGCAAGTTTCTGAACCTCATTGGGCCTCATATTTTCCACTTGTAAAATGGGATAATGATAGCACCGCCAGCATAAATTCATGACTGCTATTACTCAGCCTTTCAGGGCCATGGTTTCTTCATCTGTAGAAGGTAATAATGATAGGTCCACTATCAGAAGCTTATGGTGAGTATTCAATACAATAATACCCCAAAAGTATGTAGTTACCACTCAGTGACTGTTGGCAATGATGTTTCAGTTAAAATTATGTTCGATGTCATACAGTAAAATCCAGCTACAGTGGTCCAACTTAATAGTTTTTTGAGGCTTTATTTTTTAGAGCAGTTTTAGGTTTACAGCAAAGTAACTAGGAGAGGAGGGTACAGTGATTTCTCATATACTCCCTACACCCACACATGCATATCCTCCCCTGTTATCAAAACCACACACAAGAATGGTACGTTTTTTAAGAAGGATGAACCTACATTGACACATCATAATCATGCAAAGTTCATAGTTTATGTTAGTGTTCATTCTTGGTGTTGTACATTCCATGAGTTTGGAAAAATGTGTCCATCATTTTAATATTATACAGAGCATTTTCACTGCCCCAAAAATCCTCTGTGCCTACTCATCTCTTCCTTGCAACCTCCCAAATCACTGATCTTTTTACTATCTCCATAGTTTTGCCTTTTCTAGAATGTCATATATTTGGAATGTCATATAGCATTATCAGATTAGCCTTAACGGTATTTTTTGGTGGGTGGGTGTTTATTTTTCTTATTTAATGAGAAGCTCAATAGTAAACAGTCCAAGGCTGGTAGCACAGCTCCACCCTGACCCTGGAGACCCAGTCTCCTGTTTTTCTCATTCTTTCTTCCAGAGTATGTTTCTCTTATTCTTATCCTGATAAGATGGCAGCTGTTCCCCCTATCCTATCTGTATTCTGGAAGAAGAAGACAGTGCAGCTGTCTTTTTTTAATCAGGAAAAGCTTTGTGTTCCCAGAGACAGACTTCTACTTCCATCACATGAGCCAAAACGGGGCTCTATAACCACTCTGACTTCCAACAGAGCCAGCACTGGGCACTCTGCCTCCCCAACATGGAAATCCATGGTAGACCCCACTGAAGGTCAAATGTGTTCCCCTCTTCTTCCCATCCCTAGTAACCTTCATCCTGTCTTCTCAAACCCCAGATTTACAGGGAGGAGATGTGATGTTCCCCTTCTTCCTCCCTTTTAAAGTGCTCTCGGCTGGCACATGAATCCAACTTTTATACAGTGGCCCTGAATCCTTCCCCAGAAAAGGCACACCCTAAAACTTGTCATCTAAGAATCCTGGTTCCCCTAAAACACAATGAAATGCCCCACCTCTGCTCAACACCATCTCACCAACAGTAAAAGCCCTAGTATTTTCAGTGTCCCTAAGGCCTCCTGTGACCTGCCTCTCTACCTTCCTCTCTCTGTCTCTCCCCTCTTCCCTTCATCTCTGCTTTACTGTGCTCTCCTCCCCTCCCTTCTTCCTCTCTTTCAGCCCTGCTCTCCTTCCTCTCGTGTGTCATTCCCTTTGCTTCACTTCTCTGGCTGCCTAGCAGCCCCTTCTCACAAGGTCTCCTGCCTCAGGGTCTTTGCATATGTCCCTTCTTCCCCCAGAGAACCAAATGGCTTCTACCCGCCCTTCCTTCAAATGTCACCTGATCAAAGGGGCATTACTCGATCAACCTTTGAAAAAGCAAAATCAAAACAATGATAATAAAACAGAGTTCTGGATCTCCCTTCCCCTGCTCTATATTTCTCCATAACACTTTTCACCATGAATGTATTTATTTGTTGTTTGCTGTCTGTCCCCACCCTTATATCTCCAACAGGGTAGGACCTGGGACAGGCTCTAATCCATCCTCAGGGCCCAGAACATATGGATCTCCATAAGTATTTGCTGAATGGATTGAATGAGTGCTTGCTTTCGTAACTTTTCTGTTGGAGAACTGTATGTCTCTAGCCAGGTAGATTGTCTTAACCCATGTCCCATCAAAGGCTCTTTGGATGTGACCAGCAAAGTCCTATTTGGTTGATGGTGGTGTGTGCAGCAGTGAATAGCAGTCCCATCTGCTGTGGCCACCATTGTATCCCCCACCTCCAGGATGGCACTGACATAATTAAGTAGATGCTCAGTCAATCTTTGCTGGATGATTGGATGAATCTCCCTGTGGTCCTGAAATTACTGCTGCCTCTCATCCTCCTGAGTTCTCCTGTTCACTTCTTCCTTTTTCCTTTTCAAACTCTTTGTTCTTCTTTTATTTCCTTCCCTTTGACATACTGTCAGATGTTTTATTTATTGCATTCCATGGGCCTAGTTTTATTTATTCAAAAAAACACAAGATTCTAAGAAGTTTATTGTTTTAACTATTCATTTATTTTACAAGTTCAAACACCTGTAAAATAGTAACTACCACATAATTTGGTATTAAGTTGTGTTTAAGAAGAAAACTGCAAAAGAAGCTCTTCATTCTGTTTTATGGATTCTTGCATTCTCTCTACAATTGTAGTAATTTCTCTTTCCTTGTGGATTTTCAAAATTTGACTTAAATTTTTTGTTATAACAACAATTTTATTAGTAGTAGCAAAATTTAATCAATAAGTGAAATTTATACCTTTAAGAAACACAAAAGTAGGAACAATACTTGTCTAGTGGGCCTGTAATTGAACCGAAGGATTATTTAACTACAGGGCTTGAGACAGTTTAGAACAGCAGGTCTCCATGCTTGATATATAATTCCTTTGAGACTGTTTTTCGAGACAAATTCATCGGAATCCTGTAACGAGGCATCTGAAAATGGCATCATACTGAACATGATACCTGTCTTATTTACTGTTATAAAAACAGGAAAATTCCCCCATGGTAAATTCACTTCATGTTCTCAGCTGGTCTCTGCTGTCTTCACCTTATATCCAACATACTTACATTGCATTCAGATTGGTTGGGGTATCCTGGGAGCATTTCTGAAGGACCGTTTTGCTCCCTCATTTCCCTCTTCAGCAGCTACTGTGACATCCGGATGCCATCTCTCCCGGTGCTTTATCGGTCTGGCTCACGCAGTGGGATGTGAGCGGGCAGCTTCACTGACCTGAATTCCAAGACATTTGATGGTGAAAGCCTCAGAAATGAGTAGCAAATATCTATTTTTACCATCTTTCCTGTACAAGTATGGATTTTAAAAAATATATATTTTTATTAACAGCAGAATCCCACTGATAAAGGAGCTCCTACAGGATAGAGTAAATAGTTTTTATAAACTGTTAGAACTATTAAGGGTTCACTCACCAATCAATTTAATTTAAAAAGAAAGAGTTCGCTCCTGTCAGGTCTTTATCAGTGTGCCCCACTCGACAGCCTTCCTCTAGACCAGAAATAACAGAATAGAAATAAATACCCCACTCACAAATGGGACAAAACCATAAAATACCAAGGATTCACCCAAAGGAAATGTTTTAGAACTTTATGGCAAAACAATAAATAATCATTTCTGAAGAACATAGAAGAAAATCTAAGTAATCCTTGACATACGATAAAGTTCTCCCCAAAGTAAACTCTAAATGCAACTAATTGAACTCTAAATCCTAATTGAAACCCCCAAAAAAAAGATATCCATGGAATTTAACCCTATCTGTAAATTTATGTGTAATAAGTAAGAAGAGCAAAGACTTTTCACAAAGAAGAACAAAAAGGGAAACTATGCCAACGAGAGAGAAAGCTGTGTAAAGCAGAGCATCTTTTAGATGTTCTGGTTGGAGTATTTGGGAGGAAGGGGAAGAGGCAGCTGGGAGCTCCCCAGAGAGGCCCCTGAGGAACAGGAATAAGGTGTGCTCACCACAGTGCTATGGACTCTGTTACCTGCTCTTGGGGAAGCTCTGTAGGGGAAAGGAGAGGGGCTCCCTGGAGCACGAGCATCACCTGTGTGAAGGACCAAGGCCCTCTTTCCTGAAGGAGTGAAAGTACACACACGGATGCAATTTCACATTACGACAAGTGCAGATTCATAAACCAGATTGGGACCCATGACAGTGCTCGTACAGTGCTGAGCTTGGCGGTGGGTGCAGGGTAAGCTCTCTGTTCACCAGATCTTGAGGAAAGTCATCCTGAGTGTAAATGCACAGGGCAGGGTCATCCAGGAAACGTTCCTGGAGAAAGTGAGCTTTGAGAGCAGTTCTCGAAGGAGGTGAGGAGCGTGGGCAGGGAGAGGTGTGGAAATTTAAGGCATTGAACTGGATGGCTCAGAGAGACCCAAAACTGCTATATATTTTGGCCCAACCAAAACAGGGACTCCTTTGAGATGAGCAGTCATGTGTCTGTTTGCCCTCTGAACTAACGCTCGCGCAGTCTCTCCTGTCAGGGGCACCACGCGCTGTGTGTACATTTGTGTGTGTGTGTACATTTGTGTGTGTGTTCCCCTTGTGTGTGTGTGTGACTTATGTATAGGAAACCAGAGGCCTATGGGATGATGGAGAGGAAAAACAAGAGTGGAACTTTCTAAGCGCCTCGTCTGTGCCACATGCCTGACAGGCATCTCATAATTCTCTCTCAACAGTGGCTCTGGGAATTACTGTGTATTTTCCTGGGACTCACTGGGAAGTTTACCTCTGAGGAAACTGAGGTTCAAAGAGCGACATTATTTACTCAGCCACCCAGCTCCTCGGTGCTTCGGAGCCTGAATGCATTTTACCCACACAGGACTCTCCTCGTAGCCACACATGTCCATCTTCCGTGCGCATGGCCACCCACGTCTTGATTCTGTAAAAGCCTTCCAGTCCTTTAGCATATACATTTCGTGTTAGCTTGAAGCTAGCACTAAGATTACACTTTCACTTGCATACTGGATTTATTTTTTTACTTACCGAACAGCAGAACCTGTTATTTCCCCAGCTTCTACTTTTTCCATGTAATAGAGTTTTGTGTCATAGTATGTTCTATTAGGAACTATCAGCAACCATGCTCATTATTTGCCTGGAAGAATGTCATCATGATGAAAAAGAGCTCGGCTCTTTTCCTGGCAGAACTTTCCAACCAGGAATCAAGAGCAAGATGGCCTCCTCCCTTGTCTCCCAATGACCTCGTTGTCCATGGACACATCCAGCCCTTGCCATTCTATGTTGAGATATTTTTGTGGGATTTTGCTGCATTTCTTTTCCACTTCACAGGTTTTTTTATTTCTTTCATATGCCTCTATTTTAAAAATGGCTTTAATATGAGCTTTCATAAATTGCCATTTGATCCCAAAAGAAAGTCATTTTCATGCCTATTTCATTCAAAATGTGGAGAAGGTCTCCCTGAATAGCAGTATTGTAACCTTTCTTTCTATCCCAAATCATAGACCAGTTTAAATTAGTAAGAAAGATGTTGTATGTAACCTCAGCTGGAAAGTGAATAGGCAACAGAAGTGAAAATCTTCTCTTGGAGAAGAATAAAGTCCAATCTACTGGTCATGTTTTTAATAAGATGACTGTAGTTTACATGCCGGGACAGAGGAAGGAAGGCTGTTAATGCCTCTCATGGAGCAAACACAGGGACGAGTTAAAAGGCTCTTCTCTGGGGAATAGTAAAGCACTGCACTCAGATTTGAACGTCAAGAACGGTTGACATTGAATCTCTCTTTGTGTGTTGTACACATTATAAACATGTGTACACTTGGGGCATGGAGATAATGTGGATGGTTTTACAGAAATAAATGCTTTTGAGTATGGGGATGGGTTTTCTTTTCCTCTCTTCCTCTCTCCCTCTCCTCTCTCTCTCTCTCTCTCTCTCTCGCTCGCTCGCTCGCTCACTCGCTCGCTCTCATTTGTTATGAAGTAAAGGACACAAAGACGTGGCAAAATAAGTGATTTTGATGGCACTTGAGTATAAACATAGCACAAAGACAGTAAAAAGACAAAGGAGCATCCACCAAGTTGCAGCCCCATCTTTGTTTTCTCGAACATATCACATGCTCAAAGACGCAGTTAGAGCTCCGTCAGAGGGGAGGACTCAGGGTTCCAGAGACAGAGAGCAGCTGTCGCAGGCACCAACGGATGCCGGCAGTCACTGAAGCTGAAAAGCCACTTTCAGTTCACCATCACCTGACCACCCCGTGGGCGTTGATATATGCATACCAGCAGAGTGTGTGCGCCCGCCCTGGCATGTCACTAGTTCTATATAAGTATTTGCCAAATACATGGCTTTCAGGTGTTTTTTTTCAACCATCATATTTTTAGACAGTTTACAGTGGTTCAGTAGTAAGTCAGTGAATTATCTTCTCTATGGTTTTCCTTAAAAAGAGGCCTATTCACTGTGTGATTTTTTAAATCCTGCAAAGGCTGTCTATAAGATAACATGGGAACTGGTCTTTCTGGCAATCTGGCTTTCAGTTGAGCAAAGTTATCCTGAAGCTGTCTAATTACAGTTTCTATATGCACAACGTCCTCCCATCCTTCGTGCAATGAGAAGAAAATTGGTGTGACGTGGTACTTATTTCCTTCCAAAAAATCTCAATTTCCCCTGGGTCCACGGCTTTAAGACATTGGTCAGACTAAAACAAAATCCTTTCCAACATATTTATAAAAATCTAGAAAAGCAATTACTGTACTATTTTATTTTTAGTCCTGCCAAAACATTTGTATACTTGCGAGTTATAAGGCCCTGAGTCCTCCCACATCATCAGACCTCCAGTTCGCCGACAGGCATTGGCTATTTAACCTAAAGTGCACGGTGCACTTTTTTGTGAAACGTGTCTTACTCTTCTGCCTGGTCTTTGTATCTTGGATTTTAAACTCACTTGTATAGTCCCACTTTATACAATATGATATTTAAGTGGGAATAATGGTAAATGGATTTACACTTAAAACCAGTGAAATTTGGAGGATTGTATGAACATTCATTCTACTTTCAATTTGATCCTTTAAATTCTTCATAATTCTGGGTGATTCTATTGTGGTCCCTACTACAATATCCAAGTGTCCAGTAAAATGGCACCCTCAATGGACAACACTCAAGAGTAGAATAGTACATAATTGTAAGAACAGTTTTTAATTTGAATCACTTCCACATCAGTGGCATTAATTTCCTTTCTATCTTCCAGTCTTTTTTCCCTCAATTTTATTCTGTTCTCATATTCTCTTGCCTTCTCATACTTCTCTCTTTACCCCTTGCCCTTTTTCCTCCCTTGGAAGGCTGGAGGATTTTTCATTATTTGTTTCCTCCTCCCCTAGGCCACTTTTCCTGTATGCTTTCCCAACATTGTTTGATGTTCAGTGCACCAGAGGGTGAAGCTCAGCTGTGCTCCCCCAATGGCCGGATATAATTTAGCATCAATTCTCTCAGTCTGGCAGAAACCTCTAAATCCAGCCAGGCCACACGATGGGATTCAGAAGAACATCCAAGTTGTTCTTTTGCCAGAATGCCACATGCATTCTGGGCCCCAGTGGGTGTTTTTCATCCCCATTTCTAAGATATTGTCACCATTTCATCTTCTGTGTGCTGAGGACTCTTCTGCAGGCACTGCTGTGTGATCTAAATCCTCCCGCTTTACAGCAGCAGTGAAGGTGATTCCAAGAGTTGAGGTCACAGACATTTTCCCTTCACAGGCGCCCTGCCCACGGGACACTGAAGACAATATTTGAAACTGTGGTGTTAGAACACCAAAATAGAAGGAACCATAGGCATCAGTACCGAAGGCAGCTGGGCTGAAGAAGATTAACACAGCATTATTAAATAGAGATTTAATTCAATTCAGCGGCACTTAATCACCTGTAGAGTGCCAGGAACTCTGCTGGGTGCTGGCATGAACAAGATGAGTACTTGATCTCTTGCCCTGAAGGGCAGGAAGCAGATAGCGAAGGTACATTTGATGAGCACACAACAGGAGAAAGTGACTTACGCTAGGGATGGGGACACTCAAGAATGCTGCCGGCAGGAGGCAGTCTCAAAACTGGCTTCTCAGTGATTAAATAAATTAGGAGACCTAATAAAACTCCTACACAAAAAGACAGTATGTGTGGACTTGAGGGGTCTATTTTCAGTTTGCGTTTTGAAAGGCTTACCTTGGTAACAATGTGAAAGGTAGGCAACAGGTGCTGGGAGACAGGTGGTGGTCAGAAAGATTAGGAAAAAAGAGTTCAAATGAGGCTATTGCAGTAGCCTCCGCAAGGCCTCTGAGTAAGGGAGGGGCGGTAGGAATATAACAGAAAAGACAAGAGCTGAGGCTATTTTGGGGTGGAATTGAATGGACTTTGTGACTGGTTGGGTTGTGGGTGTGGCTTACAGAAGCATCAGTATCCCTTTAGGCCCAGCCCTGTGTATCTTAGACACACGTACTGTAACCAAGCTCACATTTCTGTGAAAGAAGACAGTGGGCCTGTCTGTATGCACCACCTCATAAGCTCTTTTTTTAAAGGAGCAGGGACACCCTGGCCACATGGCTCAGTTGGTGGGAATGTCATTCCGTGCACTGAAGGTTGCCGGTTTGATTCCTGGTCAGAGCATTTGCCTGGGTTGCTGGTTCAGTCTCTGGTACGGGCACCCACAGGAGAAGGCCAATTCATGTTTCTCTCTCTTATGTTGATGTTTCTCTCTCTCTCCCTCTCTTTCTCTCTCTCTAAAAATCAATGGAAACATGTCCTTGGGTGAGGATTAGATAGATAGATAGATAGATAGATAGATAGATAGATAGATAGATAGATAGATAATAGATAAAATACTTAAAATAATAAATAAAAGGGAACAGGGGAAGAGAATAAAATATTTTGTCACTTTTAAGACTTAGTAAAAATTGCTGTAGCTGATGTAGCTCAGTGGATTGAGCGTGGGTCTGCAAACCAAAAGGTCACTGGTTCGATTCCCAGTCAGGGCACATGTCTGGGTTCCAGGCCAGGTCCCCAGTCGTGGGTGCATGAGAAGCAACCACATATTGATGTTTCTCTCCCTCTCTTTCTTCCTCTATTCCCCACCCCCAAGTGTGATAAGACTTAATCATAAAGTACTTTCTGCTTGATTTTGCAAGCATAATCTTTCAATTTACAGAAATGTAAAAATTTACCCACAATGTTAGAAGATGTCATTATTAGTAAAAATGTTAGCTTTTTAACCCCCTACCCACACACATACACACAAAGAATTATTAGGAACATGTTTTAGAAACTTGTTATTACAAGAATTCAAACGGATTTTCTAAAATACAAAATAAATTCCAAATGTTGTATGGATAGTATCTGATATTCTATGTTCTTTGTTGTTCAAATCATATTACTTCACCATGTTTGACAATATCATTTTTTCCCTGAAACTCCAGTTGAAAGAGAAGAGACCAGAAAAAGGTGTTAAATATTCATCCAGAACTCTCAAGTTCATGGAGGCAATAATAACGACAACTGGAACAACTGACGTTTATTGAACACTTATTGTGTGCAAGACACCATGTTAAGCTTTTCGTGTAGATTAACATTCAGTTTTCACATCAGTCCTATGATTCTATCATATTATACCTTATTATATTACAACTTCTTCTAGTATAACCATTGTACAGATAAGGATACTGAAAATTAGTGCAGTTAAATAATTTGCCCAAGGACACAGGAAAGTAATTGATAGAGTTAGGTTCAAATTCAGATTTGTTGGACCCCAGAACTCACTCTGTTAACCACTGTACAATACCCCTTTCCAAAACATCTGGACTTCCTTTTGAGCTTTTCTTTTTAAAATAAAAACTTAAAGATCTTTACATTATCTTTTTTTCCTGAGTTTTACATTCTTTAAATAATGCCAGCAATTTCCATGTGCCTAATATCAGATGATAGTGTATGAAAGACTATGACATTCACAGGCTTCCTTTTCCACGGCATAACTAGTCATTACTTTGTTATTCTTCTTTAACCCGTTCCTCCTACAATAAACTTATAAAGAGAATGCTAGGACAAGATTCTAATCCTGGTGGTCACTGACGGTAACTTATGTTAGCCTGGACACTCATTTCTCACTGGGCTTTGGCCCAGGCATAGAATGACAGCTGACAGGCACTGAGGACATCCAATGTTCCAGGCAGTGTGTAAATCCCCTTGCAACAACACAGTAAGGGGGCACTAGAATTAACCCCATTTCACAGATGAGGAGACCAAGGCTTTGAAAGGCGATCTTACTATGAAGTCACACAGCTAATAAGTTAAGCCTGGATTAGAACTCACATCTCTTGGCTCCCCAACTCATGCTGTGCTACAGGATCTCCTTATCTGACATGGAATAAGGTCTCTCGACACCAGGTCACTCCAGTTTTGTGAAATCAGAAGGACGCTGTCTATGGGACACTCTAATTTATTTGAAGGAAGGCCAATAGCTGCCTGCCATGTGTTTAATAATACCTACCATATATTTAATGCGTATTATGTGCCATTTTTGTGTTAAGTACCTGTAATTCTCACCACAACCTCAACCCTGCAGGACAACTATTATTGTTCCCATTTTATGTAAGTGCGAGAACTGCGTGTCAAAGGGGCCGAGTGCCTCGCCCAAGGTCTCATGACCCGTAAATGGCAGTCCCAGTTGTCAAGCGAAGGTCTGCAAGGCTCCAAACCACAATGGAAGTGCTGCCGTGCTGTGTTGTCATTTGCTGTCTTCCATCCCTTTGGGAAAAAGAAAAACTGTTGTGACAAAGCATCCATGATAAAATTATCTTAAGATTGTTACTGAGGTTTTTAATCACACAATTAAAAGAATACTCGAAAAAGCCCAGGAAATCTTTTTTAAGCCACAGTTGTGGGTTGATTCTCTTGCTTAGGTTGCTCATTGTTTTTCCCTAAAAATCTTTTACAGAAACCTGCTTGCTCTATCCTGTGCTCTCCCCCACCCCACCCCAACCCACCTCAAAAGTAAAGCAACAGAACAGCAGCATATCCAGGTCCCATTTTTCTTGCTTGATCATCCAGAGCACATAAATTACAGTGAAATATGGCCTGAGTCAGCTCCTCACAGAACACAAATCAGTAACCATTGGGATTGCTAAGCAACACCACAGAGGAGCAAGGCTGCAAATTAGGTGACAAGTTTATAAGAAGTCAAAGTATCAGGGAACTCACTTGGGCATTTTATTATGAACCATCTGGATGATCCACAGTAATGACCAACACATTATTGTTCTTTGTTCAAGGATGATATTTCCCATATAATTATATGGCACCTCCCTCTGTGATCCTAACCTACTTTACAGAATCTTCCTCTTTATTTTCCGTAATCCAGATATTTCCCTATAAGATAATTGGGAACAGTTACACCCACTGGGCAACTTCCTTTCCTCCCCCAAATAATATTTAAAACAAACAAGCAAAAATCACTCTGTTGGCTTGTCTGATGGCAGAGCCAGCTGGGCAAGAACATGCAAAAAGGAAGGAATTGGTCATGGGATCATGCAGCTCCATCAGCCTGACACGGGCTCCATCTTGGTGGTCCCAGAGAAGTCTGAAGTGATGAGACTCAGTCCTTTCCAAAGGCAGAGATGAGCAGACTGTGGTACCTACACTGAGCCAGAGTCCTTGACCTTCTGGAAAAAGGTTGCCTACCAAGGGCCCTTCCCAATTCCAGCAGCCTAGGTGGTCTCATTTGTTCATTCATTGATTCATACAATTAATATTTACAAGAAAATTGGACTAAGCACCTGATTTTAAACCAAAGGTTACAAATTGATAAGCCAAATATAACCCAGAGTGTTTTTTTTTAATTTGGAATTAGTTGCCAAGATTTAAAAATTGGGATTTTTCGCATAAAAATCCGAGTACCTGGCTTCCCTTGAATAATTAGAAGATCTGTCAACACTATGTCTGCATTCTTGCAGCCACGAAGCTGGAGCTAAGTGACTGCTACCCCTTCTTAGGCAGTGCTGTCCAGTTTTCCATAATCACCACCACTCTCTATTGATGTCCCTACCCACTTTGCTCATCTGCATACCTGGCACCTGTGCTCCATTGCTGCTTTGTCAGAGCGCCTACTGTGTTCCAGGCACTGGGCCAGATGCTGAGGATCTTACTGAATCCTGATTTGTCCACTGATGTAGCATCAGTATTCCCTGGGGCTGGGACCTTGAAATGATATCTGCAGATGGGCGTAAACAAGGAAATACATGTAGAGAATGGGGGAGATAAAAATAGTAGCAGTAACAAACCAGTGTGTCTGGGTTTGCAGGAAGCTTGAAAAGGAAAAGTTTCGTGAAGGGGCTAGATTCAGAAGGCATGAAAATCAGGTGATAAATTTCTAAGAGGTAGCCGTGTGTGTATGTTCATAAATCCTACTTGAAACTCAATAGCTGATAGAGGATCACCCACAATTTCAGCCCTTTATTTTCATTTGCAAAGTTCTCGCCTTGCTTCCAAAAGCCTGAGAGATTTTAATTTTGTAGAAGAAACAGAAGTACTCATTAGCATAGATTTGGAAGAGCTGGATGTGAAAAGAACTCCATAGGGTAAAATCATCTCTCTTAACACCTTGAGTGTGACATGCATGTGTTACCACATGTTGAGGACAGCTGTCCCTCTGCAAACGTGTACACTGTTAGAAGCCTCTTAAAGAAGTTTGACACACGAGCATCAATCACCCACAGAATGTTAAGCAGAGCTGCTGCAATGAGTCAGTACTTCCAAAGCTTTTTTTGAGTGAGATCTTGAATCTGAAGGTTAATATATTCCTTTCCTTCTGACTCGAGTAAGAAGTGAGGATTTCTGGTTGTTGCCTCACTTAACCTCAATGTCTAGAAATTTTTTTAAGTTAAAAAAAATTACTCGCCTTGGCATGAACCTTTGATATAAAAGAATAATGACCAAACAAAGCCTTTTAATGGAAAGCAATTAATTTTGGTGGTCCATGCATTTTTTTACATGAAATCAAACAAAAAGGTTAAAATTGTGCTGCATTAGAAAATACCTAACTCATAATTCATGTTTATTTTGATGAAAATTTTTCACATGGGGAGACAAGTGAAAAATGTTTAATCCAGATAGCCTGCGAGAAATTTCATTACTATATAGCTCTACCAATATAAATGCCTTGTTCGTAAGGAGTGGGTTGGGAAATTGCAAATACTCAACTCTCATACTACCCATTCTCAAAACTTTAAAACAAATACTTTTAGCCAATAATAAAAAATAAATTCACAAATTTAAAAAAAAACTACCTTAAGGCTAGAATATAAATACTGCAAAACATGGTTCTGAAAGTTGGCCAAGGCAGCCTTTGACTAAACTGAAAGTTCTTCTCACAGTCTTCCTTGGGTTTAGGGGAAGATGCCTAAGGGGCTTTGTTGACTTGCACGTGTCAAGAATAGACACTGACATTGGTGCTCACCCACGGCAATGATTAGAGTGTGGAGAGGATTTAACTGCCTTGAGCTGGGCTCAGCTCGATGTCCATGTTGGACCCGTGGCAGACAATGAAGAGGGTACCAATCACAAAGGATGTCTGCGCCACCCCAGTGCAAAGTGTGTAATAGATGTGCTCTCATCTGATTATCCAAAAACCGTTCTGAGAATAGGTGTGTATTGCTCTTGTCCCCGCTTGACATTAGAGAGAACTGATGCTCAGAGAGGGTCACCCAACTTATCAGTAGTAGAGCCAAGCTGTGAATTAACTGTCTTGTCTGCCTCACTCAGGAGCACTCTTAACCTCGATTGTAATGTCATGGCGTCAACAGTCAAAATGCTTCAGGCTCAGTGTCTGTATCCCTGACTTCAGCAAGTCCGGTGAAATTCGGCAAACCGAGGCATCCTAAACCTCGCTGCCATCTGAGAGTTTGGCATTTCTATACTTGATTTAAAACGTGAGAGGTGCACAGAATGTGAGGAAAGCACTGTTACAGGTTCTGTTGGGAGGGATCTAGAGAAGAATAGTGTCTCTGCCACCAGCACATGGGAAACGTAGTTGGAGAGACAGGCTTATGTGCAGATATCAGAAGGGAAGGTGCTTCGTCCCACGTTGGAACACTGGTGGTCAGATAAACGAAGAGTCCGCCTTGCACGTCCTGCTCCCGTGGTTGCACTCTCTGTTTTGACATTCCCCACAGATGTGAGGATAGAAGAGCAGGACTGATGAAGACTTTTTCTTTAAACGCTGTTTCCAACATGGCAGAATATCTTTTGTTAATGAAAAACAATTATCTACTTAAGACCTCTGTTAGGAGTGCAGAATTTGTTTTAGCAAACCTGTATAAAATATCCAGTTCTCTAAGTGCTCTGCTCCATGGCCCACAGTTTCTTCCTCACTGTTCTTGGTGGTGTTTGCAATAATAAGGGTGCCCATTATTGATTGCTTGCTGGGTGTCATTATCTCATCTACTCTTCACCGCAACTTTCTAGGGGAGGTACAGTTATGCCCCTTTATAGCTGAGGGCACAGGGGCTCAGAAAGGTGAAACCAACTTGCTCAAAGTCACACAGCTAATAAGTAGCATATTTGGGGTTCAAATCTATACCTTGGCTTCAAAGCCCATGTTCTCAACTTCCAGTCACTAATTGAAAATAATACTTCCATTGGGTATGATATAATTCAGTAACTATATAAACCTCTTTGATAGGTATTAGACAACTTTACCAAGAAATTACTGTCTTCACTGAAAAAGCCTTAATTTTTAGGTATTCATGAGCAGCTCAAACCAATACCAAAAATAAAGTAGCTCCTTGAAAAAAAAAGTTAATCATTTTTCCAACAGCCACTTAAGTAATAAAGACTTATTCTCATTTATTTCTTTACCTCTATTTTTATTCTAATTAAACTCAGCATAGATGCTTTCATTGACTTTTTTTCTATGAGAGGAGACCCCAAAAAACAGAATTATATTCTGAAGGGCAGGACCCTGTAGTACATTCCTCCCGCACTAGGTGAGTGTTCTAGGAACCCTTCTGCATCAGTGTACCAGCTGGTGTCGTTGTGAGAAGCTATGTTTTGCTGCAGTGAATTTTTTTGAAGACTCTTTCAATGCATTTGCCCATTCCATAATGGGTGATTTACATGCACACCTGCCCCAGGTATGTGTGTAAATACCTGAGTGTTCAGCAGTCTGACCAAAAAAGGCATGACCTCATGCCCCACCCTCCGTATTCACCCAATCTTGCCACCAGTGACTTTTTTAATATATTTTATTGATTATGCTATTACAGTTGACTGATTTTTCTCCCTTTGCCCCCCATCCACCCAGCACCCCCTGCTCCCTCAGGCAATCCCCCCACCATTGTTCATGTGCATGGATCATGTGTATAAGTTCTTTGGCTACTCCATTTCCTATACTGTAGTTTAGGTCCTCATGGCTATTCAGTAACTACCTATTTGTGCTTCTTTTTTTTAATTTTTAAGTATTTTTTATTTATTATGCTATTACAGTTATCCCATTTTTTTCTCCCCTTTATTTCCTTCCACCCTGCACTCCACTTCCCTCCACCATTTCCCTCCCCTTAGTTCATGTCCATGGGTTGTATATATAAGTTCTTTGGTTCTCCATTTCCTATACTATTCTTAACCTGTCCCTGTCTATTTTTTACCTACCCATTATGCTACTTATTCCCTGTACTTTTTTCTCCTTTCTCTCTCCTCCCCCTTCCCACTGATGACTCTCCATGTGATCTCATTTCTATGATTCGTTCCTATTCTAGTTGTTTGCTTAGTTTGTTTTTGTTTCTCAGGTTCAGTTGATAGTTGTGAGTTTCTTATTATTCCACTGTTCATAGTTTTGATCTTCTTTTTCTTAGATAAGTTCCTTTAACATTTCATATAATAAGGACTTGGTGATGACGAACTCCTTTAATTTTACCTTGCCAGGGAAGCACTTTATCTGCCCTTCCATTCTAAATGATAGCTTTGCTGGATACAGTAATCTTGGATGTAAGTCTTTGCCTTTCATAATTTCAAATATTTCTTTCTAGCCCATTCTTGCTAAAATGTTTCTTTAGAGAAATCAGCTGATAGTTTTATGGGCACTCCTCTGTAGGTAACTGTCTCCTTTTCTTCTGCTGGTTTTAAGATTCTCTCCCTATCTTTAATCTGGAGTAATGTAATTATGATGTGTCTCAGCGTGTTGCTCCTTGGGTCCAACTTCTTTGAGACTCTCTGAGCTTCCTGGACTTGCATGTCTATTTCCTTCACCAGACTGGGGAAGTTTTCCTTCATTATTTTTTCAAATAAGTTTTCAATTTCTTGCTCTTTCTCTTCTCCTGGAATCCCTATGATTTGCATATTGGAAACTTTAAAGTAGTCCCAGAGGTACCTAAGCCTCTCCTCATTTTTTGAATTCTTGTTTCTTCATTCTGTTCTGGTGGAATGTTTATATTTTTTTCCTTCTGTTCCAAATTGTTGATTTGAGTCCTAGTTTCCTTCCCTTCACTCTTTGTTCCTTGTATATTTTTCTTTATTTCACTGTGTATAGCCTTCATTTCTTCATTTATTTTGCATCCATACTCAATTATTTCTGTGAGCATCCTGATTACCAGTGTTTTGAACTCTGAATCAGATAAGTTGTCTGTCTCCTCGTCACTTAGCTCTTTTTCTGGAGTTTTGACCTGTTCTTTAATTTGGGCCATATTTCTTTGCCTTGGCACACCTGTTATGTTGTAAGGGGCGGGTCCTTAGCTGTTTCCCAGGGTGAGGCAAGCTGCTTCACTACTTTGTGGTGCTGTGTGTGGGGGAGGGGTCAGGGAGAGAACAATGTGGGGGAGGGGGAATGAGGACAATGCGGGGATAGGTACTGGTATTGAAAAACATAATTGGTAGGTAAAAAAATAGACAAGGTGATTTAAGAATAGTATAGGAAATGGAAAAGCCAAAGAACTTATATGCACAACATGTGGACATGAACTAAAGGGTGGAGGGGATTGCTGAAAGGGAGGGAGGTCCCAGGCAGAGGGGGACAGAAGGGGGGAAAATTGAGACAACTGTAAAAACATAATAAAATATACTTAAAAGTAAAAAAATAAAAATAAATAAATAAATAAATAAGCTTTTCCACACACAAGAGCCATATCAACGGGCATCAAAGACCAGTGGTGTGCTGGAACCAACCTGCTGAGTTTTCAGGAATTTTGCAAGCTGACTGTTAAATAGTGTTATTAAAAAATAGTACAATTAGATTATATTAAAATCAAAGATAAACAATAAAAAAGACCTGTTCTAGCAGGCTGGTTTTCTTCACATTCTTCTCTGCCTTCTCTTAGTAAGCATCAAACACAGTTCCCTTCACTAGGGCAGGTGTTGTCCCGTTGCCCTCTTTCCTCACCGTGCTCTGCGTTGCTACATCACCTGTTGGCTATCCAGCTTTTCACTACTCTATTCCCTCTCTTCTACCATTTTCAGTCTATTTTGGATATGTTCTGTTCAGTTCTTGTCACTCTGTCCCATTCACCATCCAAGGAAGCAGCTGAAAAACAATCTAGACATTGTCATAGCAGTAAGAATGTGTGAGCTGTACCAGACACAAACAGTTTCAATTTTGAATACATAAAAATAAAATAATTAAAGAATATGATTGTATTTATTTATACCTGGTTCCACAAACAACAAGGTAAAGAATAATCACATCTGCCACAAGCAAATGCTTAAAAATTTGGAATTAATACAGGAAAACAGATGTGTGTATACAGGCAATTTGCAGGTAAAAAGGTCTGTAATAATGCACCGGTACATCTTCACTGCACAGAATATGGTTTATATCCCACTTTGCAAACACAGAGCCACCCACGTTCTGTTTCCTGAGCAAATACTAGAGAATGCCAGCTGCTTATTCTGCTGCTTTTCCTCAGGGAAGAAGTAGAGGTTACCAAAAAATTAGTTGGCTCATATAATCTGTCAGTTTACTGCAAGCTACCCATGCACACACACATATATTATGTGTAAAGCCACCACGAGCACACGTTTAATATTTATGAAGGTATTTAGATCATTTAAGAAGTCCATACTTGTGCAGTGTAATGTATGTAATAGGCTACTCTTCTTAAAATGCCTGAGAAATTATATATTTCACTGAAGGCAATCCCCAGAAGTCATTTTTTAAGTTCCATGTTATTTACACAAAATTCAATTTTTTTTACTGAAGCATTTGAATCCTTTGTCAAGCATCTGACAAAATCCAGAATAGGCTGCTTTTTGCAGAAACATAAAGATGAGGTGATTTTTCTCCCCAAAGCATAAGTTTGGATTGGTGTGTTAAAATAGCTTTAGGGAAAATTTTACGCACGTGGAAAAAGAATATATATAGAATGCATAATAGATATATAAAATAGAAGAATATTATTGTGTCTTAAGCTAGAGCTTTCATCTCGAACACAAAACTCACCAATTATTAGTTGATTCATATGTGAATTTTCCATGGCTGCCCAAGTTAATGAGCCTTGAAAGCTTTCTGCTGAATCACAGGGGTATCTCTCGAGTCTAATTAATTTCTTGATGTTTATGGGGAGAGTATTATTATAACCAGAAAAAAAGAATTTTTAACTTGCTCACAGTGTTGCTTTAAAAATCTGGAATTTTCAGATGAACAATAATAAAATTTCTATTTCAGAACTGAAGTAAAAAAAAACAAAGCAGAAATGGTGCATTCCCACCTCCTCCTGCCACCCCACCCCCAGCTGCCACTCCCACCAGCTGACTCAGCATAGCTCGCTTTCTCACAGTGGTTTCCATTACAGGAAGTCCTGTGGTGATCTGCTCACAGGAAAGGCTGCTGGTCACCTCCTGCCGCAGGCGGTCTACAAGCAGCAGGCAATGCCTCGATCTGGGAGTGGTAGCTGCTTTGTCACCTATCTGAGTCAGGTGGTCTTGCCTGGATATATCCTTCCCTCTTTCTCCCAGAGCACTCTGCCCTTTTCACAGCTCCTCCCAAGATACTGCACCCACAGTATTCAGTGTTTTTTGTCTAAAATATAGATAAGAATATAAAGGGTTTTTCATTGTTGGTTTTCCTAGGGAGCCTTCCTTAATCTATAGGAAGTTGTTCTGTTGCAGAAGAATTATGACATGAACTTCTGGGGCTGCTGTTCCATGTCAAGGAATCCACTGTTCATTGGCCTGAGTGAGCTCAGACGTCATCCTCATTCAGCTTTTTCCCTTGGAGTGTCACCTCTATAAAGATTATAGGGCTAGGCTGAACCTGGTATGAAGTTATCTTTGCCAAGTATTCTTGATTCATCAGATGTTAAAATCCCTGTGTCCTATTCTGTAATGCAGGGCACATCCTACCCACAGTGGAATAATATATTTTAAGTGATTTCTGAAAATGGGACGTGAAAGCTGACTGCCACATGGCTCATGTTTGCACATCTCTATATAGTTACGATTGAGGGATTTGACAGTATAACTCTGAATCTGATTAATTAAGAATGTGTAAAAACAAAGTTCTTGCATTGCAGCTCGTTCCTTATCTTTGTGTCTTTTACTGTGATGTTGTAGAACTTGGATCATATGGAAAACTAAAATATTATGACACAATGACTGAAGAAGGTAAGAATGATTTTAGAATTGTATGCATTGGCTTTTTTTCATTTATGGTGTCTGTTGCTTGCCCATTTCTAAGTCTCTTTTTTCCTCTTTGCATGACTTCAGTGACATTGTGTGATTTATTATCCTTTCTGCATTTTTGTCTAGTTTTTGCCATCATGTTTATTTGGAATTGGAGACGTGCAATACCATGGGTGATCATGTTATTCCATTCAAATGATCCAAGCCATCTCAATTGTGTAACACACTCAAAGAAATGGTGTCAGCAGTGCAAACACAAGCACGCATGTACTGTGTAAGCATTCATTCCTCCACATGTCCAAAACAACATATAGAAACATATCCACCCAACGCTCTTCTAATATGCCCTTCATTTCAGAGAGGGGACTATATTCAGGTGATACTCTGATTTATGCAAAGCACTAAGCCACCTAAAGTTACTCCTAGACCCCACACCAGCTACAGACCTGTTTCTGGCTGAGGGGGCTGTAGGCTCACGCCCTCAGCTCCCACAGTTCCAGTTGACCCATCTAAAGGCATTACTCTGAAAGCCCGGTGTCCCCATTCCAGCCAGTAGAATTGTATATATTGAGATTCACCTCTCGAGCTTGGGCATATCATTTTTACCATTTCCTCCGGGTAAATGAAGTCTGACAAATATTTATTCTTAAATGTGTTTACTGATGAATCCCAGGCCCTATCCCAGAGCACAGCCTTGTCCCTGTCAGAGTCACTGTCCCGGAATAAACTCACCATGGAACAGCAATTTGGAAATTTTGCATTCCTGTGAAGGGAGTTGTCCTATTGCCCTATCCCCCATCTCACCCCACACATACCTCCACCTTTTGAATAATAAATAGTGTGTGTAAGTTATGAAAACAGTTTGGGCTTTTACGTGAGTTTTACACTGATATTGACAAGAAGTCAAAAGGTACATAGGAGAATCAGCGATTTGTATCCTTCAGCGTGACAGATACTCCCAAATGTGTTGCATATCTTGTTTTCAGCTTCTAGTACTTCTAAGTTGCCTTAGCTTGCCAAGGATTTCCTAGTTGCTTTGCATGCAAGAATGTCGGACAGCCCTCGGTAAGGGGAAGCCCCTTCGCAGCCCCTCTCCACTCTGGCTTCTGCACAACACCCAGGTCCTTCTCTGCTGCTGTCCCTGTGCTTTCAAGTAACCACTGCGATATTCCCTAAAGCAGCAGGCTTTTGGATAGGATCTCAGACTGGGCCCTCTTGTACCCCAGGGCCCTCCCAACAACTTGGGGAAATGAAGACACCTTGGGAGTCAGAGCCCCAAGGGCAGAAAATACCTATGAGAATAAGGGTCCCACCACTGAGAGAACGGAAAGAGCAACCCATACCTTACAGGAAGGCCCCTGTCCAAGCTGTTCTTTTCATTCTACGTCTTCAGACCACTTTGATTTTTAGTGGCCATTGGCTTGAGAAGCCAGATCTTGGGACTCACTGACTTTATCATTTGACCACTCCTCCGGCATCTCCCGAGCCCCAGCCTCCGTTTCATGATTCAGGCGGCAGGTAGGTTTGTTAACTCCTACCTGGCCTGTCATGACCTGTCACTTTCTTTACCTCACTCTGTTCTTTGCCTTCCGCCCTTCGGTTCCCTGGGCCAGGGCAGCTTCTGCCTCCCTGTTGCCTCAGTTGCCCCATTTCTCCCTTACCCGGTTTCTTTCTTTCGTCTTTTCATATCCAGTTGAGCAAGCGTTGCTGTCCAAACGTCCCCTTTCTCCTCCTCCCTACACCAGATCACATGAAGAAGCAAAAATGCTACTTCCAATTTGAGGATTTCACTTGGTACCGGCTGGGCTTTCTAGGCAGCAAAACAGTCAAAATCATGTCTGCAGCGATAACCACAGCTGGCCCTGGCCCTGGCCCTGGCCCTGGCATGAGGTGCAGCTGTGCTCGGGTGCCCTCACTGGTCACCTTAAACATTTCCTGTTCTTCTCCTGACTTGCCCGTCCCTTCATGAATATCCCTCTGTGCTCTGTTCTTAGCTGAACGTGCGTCCTCCTCATAGTGATAGCCAACGGTAACTGAGGCAGCATTTTAAAACTGCATTCCATGAAAAACTCATTTCACATCATGTCACTAGGAATTTTGTAACAACCCAGAAAAACAATAGCAAGATTGATTTCATAGTTAAATAAGTGAGAGAGCTTCTAAGTTAAGCTACATGGGCTTCTTTACCATGTGCCTTGGAGCCTTAAGTGCTACTGTGCACCCCGGCATATAGTGAGTGGTAAAGAGGAATGGAGTTCACAGTATTTCCCAGACTTCTTTGGCTAGAAAACCCATCCTTCCAGGGAGCCTGCTGTGGAACTGTTTTGGAAATGCCAGTTAAGGCGTTACCTTTCACCTGGAATAAGAACCTCTGAAAGATTGGTCTTCAAACCTATAGCAGTCCTTCTCAGTACTCATAGAAGGGATACTTTGGAACAGGAGGTCTCCATCAGGACACATCAAACCACACCCTTTGGCAGCTGTGTCCTTGAGCAGCCCGGCCTGGCTTAAACCTGTGTCCGAGATTCCCTCCGGAAGACTCAGCACTAGCTCAGGAGCCTCAGACCTGGCAACCACCACACGGGACTTCTTGAAACTGTCAAAGCCTCTCCCCTCCCATGGAAAATAATAACAACTGTGATTTATGTCACTTCCACGTTGTACAATTTAAGGAAGGACAATTAAGAGAAGATGTTTGGGGCAATAGTGGACTAGCCAGCCTTCAGGAAATATGCTTCAAGGGGCTTGGTTTAAGCATTTCTTTTCACAAGTTTAGAAATGTGACTAGCCCTCAAGCAAAGTTTTATCGTAATTGCCCATGTGCGTAGTCATTATTTGTAACTGTTTTCAGGGAATTCTCTGGATGTTGGGTGATGTCAGCTACTTGCAATGAGGCCTGGTTCTTTTCCCCCTAAAATGAATAAAATGGAAAGATGGATTATATATGCCACTCCATCCTAAGAGAAATCGAGTGATGATTTCCCAAATATGGAAATTCTTCAGCACATATCAGTTTGTTATTTTAGCACTTCCTATGTGAGAGCTACTCTGTGCTTTGGGGGAACAAGAGATTAAAAAGCAGGCAGTTGGCCCCATGGAACTTGTAGATGGAGGAATCAAGCGCAGCAGTCATGGGGCCTCCAGGAAGAAAGTGATAAGTGCCATCAGTATTCAGAAGAAGATGACAGACTACAAGATTTTGTGGAGAAAGTGGTCTTTGAGCTGGCCCCAAAGGATTGGTAAACATGAGTTAAATTGGGGAAGGAGGAGGGGTACGTTCTGGCCTGCCAGGCTGAGAGAGGGAGGACTGGACAGGAAACACCAGCTTTTGCTGTGTGCCTCCCACCTGCTCGGTATGGTGCTGTGGACTCTATGTATTTTATGTTATTTAGTCTTTAAAATGATCCTACAAGGTAGATTTTATTGAAGATAAGAAAACCAAAGCTCATAGAAGTATTTTATTAAGATGACAAAACTAAGACTCAGAGAAGCAACGTAGTCTACTCTAGGGCTCAGAGGCAGTAAGTTGTGACGTAGGTAGAACTTGAACTCCGGACTGCGGCTTCCCCAAGCCCCGCCCTCTCGTCTCCCCTGTGGTCAGGTATCCAGGGTGGTATGAGGACAGCACAGATGGGCAACAGAGGGAAGAAAGGCTTGACGGAGACCATATTAAGGGAAAGGCTTGAACCACAAACTCAGAATGAAGACATCATAGAATGCACAAGGAGCTAATGAATAAAACATAAACCCCTACTTGAACACTTTACCATAAAAAGTTTATTTTAATAAAACAGTATACTCAGCCTTGGACACTGAACAAAATCACAATATTTTGACAAAATTTGTTCTTGTCCATAGGGCCCTTTTCCTTTCTTCCTTGTCTTCAGGAGCCCTAGGACCTAAACTGGAGCCGCTCCCTGGGCCACACCCAAACTCCTCCCCCACCCCAAGCCAGTCAGAATTATACCCGCTGATTCGGTTACTCCCTAACGCACAGTTGGTGCCTGCTGGGTCCAGCCACCCTCGGATGTCCCAGGCCCTAGACTGGGTGCAGGGCCTGTGGAGATTAAAGGCAGTCCTTCCCCTAAAGAACTCCCACTCTAGTGAGGGACACAGGAGGGAGATGACTGGTGGGACGGACAGACCCACGGTGCTGGGGCAGCCCAGTGGAAGGCATCTCCACTGCCTCAGTCCTGCGCTTAAGATGACAACTGTCTGACGGGCCACCTGATACTACTATGTTCACTTAATAGTGACTTGAGTACATGCTCTGGATGAGAGATTTTACTACACTTGTTAGATTAGTGAGCTGCATTCCTCCCAAGGACAGTATTTTCTTCTGCAACAAGATGTGTCCAGAGATGCAAACAAATGACTTTAAAAGTAGTCTTTTGGTGACCTTGGGTCCCCCTACATGAGCAGCCACCCCTCTATTTCCTTGTAGGCTATTCTTGGAAAAGCAATCTCCAATTTTATTTAAAGTTAATAACCCATAGTTCATTTCTCATCTGCAGATAGGCAAATGTTATGCCATTGTCACTCTGGACAATTCTCAATAAATTGAACTTCACTTCCTTACTAATGTTACTCTAGAATGAAAATATAAGAAGATAGTTAAATGAAATAAATTAATGCAATAGGACAAGATGAATTAAAAGGAGAAGAGACCTTTTCACCAATGGCTTTATAAAGAACTGCTAATATTTGCTCTTTGGAGATAAGTATTCATAGAAACATATAGGTAGGCAGGGAGGTAGGTAGGCAGAAACCCTAACTAATATCTTGCAAAGAAGTGCTGTGTGGGGAAAGTCCCTTTCGATGCATTATCCTAGCCCTATTGACACTTAACAGAAGTCATTCTGGAAAAATAATTTCTCCACTATTTAAAAAGTCAATTTTTGTTTATTTGTATAAGAAAAAAAGGAAAAGTTGTAATATCAAGGGCAAAAATTATAATGATCTTTTCCTCGGTGAAATTAACACTATTATTTCATGACAACCAACAGCTCTTTTACCAAGCTGATAAAATAATGTCTCCTACGAATGAATCATGGGGTCCCACAGTGGGCATGTGGCTGAGTTGAGAAAAACTCCATTATCTCAAAGAAACAAAAGTACCTCCAGGTCACCTAGTCTAGCCATTTAATTGATAGTCTTAATTGCAGTGAAATACTTCAGTACTTTTTTTCAAAGAGAATTTGAATTTTGGAATACCATTTAACAGTGTTTTTATTGCCCAAGATGTATTCTCTGCAAATTTAGTAATAAAATAGGTCCTTGCTTTTATCTGTGGCCTCCATATTATATGTTAATCCTTGCTTGAATATGAGACTCTGCTATATACACAATATAGCAGGTAGGATAGATTCCGCTGTCTATAGCAGAAAATCCTGATTAAAAGTGGCTAAGTCAGATCGTTTTTTCTCTCTCAAGTAAAAGAGGACCAGCAGCAGGCTGTA
Organism: Micronycteris hirsuta; assembly: GCA_004026765.1. Taxonomy (NCBI): domain Eukaryota; kingdom Metazoa; phylum Chordata; class Mammalia; order Chiroptera; family Phyllostomidae; genus Micronycteris; species Micronycteris hirsuta. The sequence continues at coordinate 20,756 of PVJI01009729.1, read as the reverse complement.
CGTGGCAGATATGGAGGTTCCGTAACCCGAGACCCGGGCTCCTTCCATCTTTCTTCTCTACCATCCTTGCATTTGAATTTCAACCTCAAGGGCATCTCATGGTCCAGGATGGATGCTGCTAGAACTCCAGCCATTGCACCTGTATTCCTGTTTTGTCTTATTTTTAGGGAAATTCCTTTTAGATCCTCCAAGAAAAACTGCCCAAAACTCAGTTACATGTCTACACCTAGTTTCAAGACAGTTTGAAACTGTAGTTTGTTACACTGGATGATTTACTGTCCAAATAATTTAGGTATTATGTCTTCGGGAAAGGAAAAGGGAATAGATACTAGATAGGCGACATGCAATGCCTCCACAAAAGAAAAAGGTCACTTTTGTATAACTATATGTTGATGGGGAAGACTAAGAACAGAGCAAGCTACACATATGTGAGGGATATTGAGGGCTTGTGTTAAGTTTGTCGTACCTTTGCGATATCCAAACAGAGATGTGGAAAAAGCAGTAGATATAGAATCTGAGCTTGGGAGAGATGTCAGGGCTATGGATCTAAATTTGGGAGTCACACAATATAGGTGTTATTTGAAGTTATAGAAATGGATAAGAATACCTAGCTAATGGATAGAGTAGAGGAGTCCAAGGATTGACCCTGGGTACTCCAAAATTTAGAGTCTGGGAAGAAAGGAGATTCCCAGCAAAGGAGGCTGAGGTGGACAGAGATCCAGAGAGATTGATGTTCCAAAAGCCAAGAGATGAACTGCTCCAAAGGAGAGCAGTAAAAATGTGACAGCATCGATGAATTGACCAATGAGATTGAAGAACTGTTGCAGTAGACAGGTAAAGAGTGAGGGACAGAAAGTGAGATGCTTCAAATGAGGGGTTTGGGAGTAGTGCCGTTATTGCTACTGAAGAGGTCTGGGGTCCGACTGCAGGGGTGGGTGGGGAAGGTAAGCTGGAGGAAAGGGTAGCCGGATGTGAGTAGGTTAGGACAGTGAGGAACCAAGCATTGGGGGCTCACCCATGTAAAATTTCCAAGATGGTGGCAGGAGTTATGGTGGAAAGAAAAATATTGAACTGGGTTCTGATGTCTTCAGGAATTCAGGAAGGGTGGTGAGGAAGTCGTTAGGTGTAGAGGTGGTAGAGGTTATTGGCTTGTGCTTCAGAGAAAGAAGAAATGGTCCAGATGTAGTGAGGATGGAAGGATAGAATATGGAGCATTTGGAGAGATGGGAAACTGTCACTTTCAAGGTCCACAGGAGTAAAGAGGCCTCCAGGAAACAGCCAAGTTTCAGCTCGAACAAAAAGAGGAAGGGAAAGTTCAGAGAAGAGGTTAAGGACCTAGAAATAGATTTATTGATGTCAGGGGTAGGAGATTGAGTCAGGTCAGGGATTTTGAGAGCCAGGTTGAAATAAAGGTCTGGATGGTGATGGATGATGACCCAGAGGCTGTGCTGAAGTAGACAAGGGTGTAGCATGGAATGAGAGTGATCTAACAGTGTGTTAGAAGTTCGTGCTTGGGTAGACAGTGCGCAGTGGTAACGTCGGGCCTGTCTTCCCAGGAGGAGTTTAACCACTCATTTTTATTATAACAATATTGCATGCATACAGAGGCAGGTAAAAAGCAACTACTACATAAAACAATAAAAATGGCTTTTCCTTTTATCCCCAGATTCCATTCATTCCTTAGAGTTAACCACTTTTATCAGTTTTTTAACATATTCTTTTTTTCTATACAATATTCTATCCCTGGCTTTTGCTTATTAGTATATCTTGGAGATATTTCTGTGCCAGCACTTTTTGAAGTTCCTCATCCCCTTTTGCAACTGTGCAGCATTCCACTGCGTGGCTCCTCCACGGTGGGTCCAATCAGTCCCCTGTCGATGAACATTTTGGATATTTCCTTTTTTGTTTATTTATCTAATGAATATAACAATGCTACATGAGCATCTTCTTCGCCCACATAGTAAACTTGACTGAGCAAGTGATATATATCATAAATACCTAGAAATAGAAATCCCAGATCAACAGATACACACATTTCAAATTTTGAAAGATATTTCCAAACTGCCCTCCAACAGAATTATACCAACGTACACCTCCACTAACAGGGAATGAGAGAGCCTTGAACAAATTTAAATAAGTCCTCTGAGCAGAGATTCAAACCAACTCTATTACAAAAAAGAAAAGCATTTGTAATGTAACTACCTTCTAATTTACTTGCTTTAGAAACCTGAATTTTTATCAATGTTAATTTAAAGCCAGGGAGCAGTTAGGATCAAAGTCTTTGTCCTCTCTGAATTAAATGACAAGGCTGTTCCCCCTCCCAGAATACCTGATTTCCACTGCAGCCTGTGCCCTCCTTTCCTCCAGACTGGTCCCCGCAGAACGTCCGAGCAATGCACTGCAAGTCACCTTGCCCCCTTCCAGGCACCGAGGTGCAGCCCGTCGGGCACAGACACCATTTCCAGTACTGTGTTGTGTTTCATTCATTCCAGGTCTATGGTTTCACTCATTCAGTCCAACTTTCCATAACCAGGGTTCTCCTCTGGGCTCTCAGGAACACATGCTCTTTGTAAGGCTGGGCCTTATCCAAAAACCACGTGTATTTAACTCACTAGTTATTAACCACATCACTTTTTTAGAGATGTATTCTTAAAAGTATCTCCCTGGGGCTGGATTTCAGGAAGACAGCAGCCTAGTGAACACGCACAACCAGACTTACCAGCGCGTAACCAGCATCACATCTGTCGGAAAAGACCAAACCAGCTGTGTGGGTAAATCCACAGTCTTCCTGAAAACCAGGACCATGGAAGTCTTCTAATTAGAATACATCCCGCTTTTCAAACTTCACTGCATCTTATTTTCATGATATAAACTGTCAGCAGTAAAAGCAGAAAGATTGGACCTGGCAATTAAAGGCAGGTTTTGCCACATTGCATATGCAGAAGGTGTTAAGTGGCAGCAGAAGGCAAACTGTGGATGCTTCTCTTTGTCTATTTCTGACACCCCTAGAGCTGAAAATATTAAGTTGCCTCCATCAGTCATACTTGAATACTGTTATTATATATTAATGATATCATTTCCCACCCCCATGAAGCTTTTTCTTTAAGTAAAAAAAAAAAAAAAAAAAGCCGGCATCTGTTTTACCAGGAGGCTGGCATGTTCAACTAAGCATGGTTAAGTTTCTCTTTTGATTAAATCTGAAATGAATTGAATCATCTCATTTCAGTCATGGGCCACTAAACCTTCAGTCAGTCAGTTAAGAGCTCGCAGCGTGTGCTCGCTCTTCTGCTGCAAACCCACGTTTCAAGTGAGATGGACAGGCATCAGTTTTCGGTGTCAAGTTGAGGACTCAAAAGAATGGAAAACAGAGACTGAGAATACCTGACAATTCTCAGACATGTGAAATCCAGGTGACAAGAAATGATGTATGTACTTGAAACAGTGGCTGCTACTGAATAAATGTTAGCCAAATCTAAAACCTTTCACTTTGCATCCCAATAAATAATTGGGTAATATATAGATCCATCATAAGAAAACTGTTTTTTTTTTAAGTTTCATTTTTTTATATATGAGCCAGAGTAACCATTCAACACATATTTATTGAGTGCCTACTATTCTCCAGGTGCTGGGAACAAATCAAAACTCTGCCCAAATGAGTAGATTAATATTACAAATCATCTGCAGTGAGACATACCCAAGAAATGGGCTTTGGCAGACGGACTCAGAAGCAATCTTTCCACCCATTAGGTGGTAATGGGGCTCGATGCTGGCAAATCTTGGAATCTGAGTCCTGCCTTAGTAAAGTGATTCTTTTTTCGTTTCCTTCATAGATATCCGCAGGGTGCAAGGGATGGGAACAAGAGGAAGACAGTCATTCAAACCTTTTATCTGGCAGCCCCTTCCTGGCTCAGAACTCCTGAGCTGAGATCAAACAAACCCCTTTGAGAATTTCTGTGTGTGGGCCATTTGTATATGAGAGAGAATTGTTCGGAAAATTAAGTTCCTAAAATAACAAAGCAGATGACCTAAAATGATAAAGGACATTAGCTCCCAGGCAGTGTCAGCCTCGGCTAAGGTCGGCAAGTTTGCCCTTTTGCGGAAGCAGGGTGTGCTGCCGTCTGCTACCTGCTGCAAGTATTTTGGTTCATAAAATACCAATTTTGCCTGACCTTCATTAAATTACCTATTTTTTAGAAAGGTCTCAAGAAAGGACAAACACTTACTGTAAACATTATTAGACTTTGGAAACTCAACCACAGCGTTAACCAAGCAGGGACTCTACCGAGTTCCCTGCAGCTGCTTCTGGTCCTTCCTCCCTTCTCTTTCCTCAAAGGGAAAATAAACTCTGAACAGATTTTCATACAGCAAACACTCCCAGCACCTCAGACACACACATATAAATGTCCTCCTTTGTTGTTTGTGTTAATGTTGGTGTGTTCATAAACCCTTGCTGAGGACAAGCCTAAGAAGTAAGCACTGGGGGGCTGGATGGATGAAAAACAGCATCCCTGCCCATGAGGGGCCCACAGGCTGGCTGGGGAGAAGGTCAGTAAACCGTCTCTGAGGCTCCACGACAACTGCTTTGATAGGATAGCGATCAGGGCCCTATGATAGAGAAACATGCCAGGGTGCCTTGCCCACTCAGGGAAAGCTTCCTGAAAGATAAGATGCCTCAAGCAGCCTTAAAGAGGAATAAGACAAGCAAATAAGTGCGGAGCATTCCAAGCCCTGTGAAGGATACATTGAGGATGCCAGCAATGCAATTAAAAGCTCAGAGGCCAACTAAGAGGTTATAACCAACATCCAGGCTGGAAAGGTTGGACCTAAAACGTTCAAAGGTAGAGTCAAAAGGGACTTGGCTACTAATTGGATGAGGGTGAGAGATGGCAGGAAAATACCAGGCGAGTAGAAATCATCAAAGGAAAATATAAGCAGAAGAGCCTATTCCTCAGAAGGAAGATGACATGGGGTTTGAGGCATGTTGAGTTTGACCATCAGAGGGGCTTCCCGGTGCAGATGTTCAGAAGCTCATTAGATGAGAGGATCTGGGCCAGGGAGCTGACTCTGGGGACCATTGGCATGCAGGTAGTTATCCACTGGGTCCTTGGTGAAAATGTGAGGAACGAGGAAGCCCTGAGGAATAGTGACATTGACTGCACCTTCTGGGGAGTCCTTGAAAATCAAAGAGGATTCCCAACAGAGGGGTGAGGAATGTCAGATGCTACTGAGACATCAAATCACATGGAGGCAAAAAATGGCCAAGAGTAGTTCAGCGCAGTTGTGCTGACAAATGCCAGGTGCAGAGTTAGTAGTGAAAAAAGGACTCGCAGGACGCGGAGGCGCCTGCACAGACGATCTTTGCTGAGGCGAAGGGAAGGGAAGGCAAGAGATGTGGCCCTAGCAGGCGACCTGTCATCGAGGAGAAGCTGAGGGGGACTTGACAGTGATTCAGTGTTGAGGGAAGGGGAAAGATTGAAGCCTGAAGATGATGGATTAAGCAGAGTCCCTGGAGAAGAAAGAAATTGAAAGAAAGGACAAAATATTGATATTAAAGATGTCAACTTTTGAAAAACATTGGAAATCTTCCCAAATATTTATGAAAGCACTCCAATATTTCCAATGATAAAGTGACCCTGTCGGAAGACATCACAGAACCAATTGAACCAATTCACATGTTGACAGCTGTGTTCTTTATACACAACTCCAAAGGTTATTATAGAAAATTAATTTTAAAAAAATTAATTTTTAAATACTTAATAAGGAAATCTGTTTGCTTCATTTCATTATACGATGTGTTTGGCCACCACCTGAGCGAACAGTTATGTACGTAGTCTCATTAATTACAGGAACTAGTCCTTTGATTGTCTATAAATATAACTACAATTAAATTATGTTAATCATTTTTATTATGTGGCACATTCACAAAACATTTACTAAAGACAGTTCACAAAATACTTCATTCCAATACTAGCTTAATTTCCATGAATATCATTGTAGTCATAATAAATGGCTTTACCTTATGCTTCAAAAAATTAGAAAAAATAATTTAGAGGTTGTACTTCAAAAATAGACCTAAGAATAAATGAACTCCATGTTCTTGGAGTTTTTTGTTCAAGATGAAATTATTATTTTTAATGTTTAGCTTTCAATAATAAAAATCAGACCAGATTCTATTAGGTGAACATGCTGCCCTAAGAGGACAGTTTATAGAATGGAAAAGGGGTTTATGCCTGCAAACTGCTCGGTAGCGTCTTGACTTGTGGAACTTCACTGTCCTCCGAGCTTCCACACCCTCCTGAGAGGGCCCTGCCATCAGAGCACGAATCTTCAGTCCTTCTTTCCTGTCTGTCTCTAGCCCTAGGCTGTAGACTCTACAGGGGGACCCCCTGGATCTACCTGATTCACCAGACACTGCCTAGCACGTAGCACATATTGATTAATATTTGCAGATTGGAAGATTTGTCATTTGTACTGACTTGAAAGGAAAGCTCAGACTTCCAGGGGAGCTTCACTACAATTCAGCAAGTGCATGTAATGTGCCATCTAAGACACTTCTTGAGGGAATCAAAGATGCCAAGACCGACCCTTCCCAGAGAAGCCTGCCCTCTGGTGAGGAAATCAGGCATGTGGGCAGCAAACAAGGGCTATGATGGGCGCACAATCAAATTGCCATGGCAGGGATGGACTTCCTCTTGGGAAGGAGGGGTGTGGATATGGGTAGAGAAAGCTTCAGGTTGGGCCTTCAGTTAGGCCTTAACCAATGATGAGCATCTTAATAAAGAAGGTGGAGCCGAAGCCCAGCTTTCTGGGCTCTGTTCCTGCTGTGCTTGCTCACCACCCCCGCTCTTCTAAAACGAAAGCTCCTTTCAGCCCTCACCTTGTGGGCCCTGACGATGTGCAGACAGGGGTGACTGATGTGCCCCTGTCTTCCACTTTTGTACTATGAACATCTAGCCCATCCCATTTTCTCCTATTTCCCTATGGAAAGTTCCTGAGGTCATGAGGCCCCACTGGCCCCGGGCTTAGGTGGACCTGTCAGGACTGACTTTGGGTCATTAACCAACAAGAAGCATGTTAAATAGTTGTAATCTCATCTGTTTGCCTGGAAACCCCGAACACAAGGATTTATTGAGCCCTACGGGGCGCTGGGGATATGACAATAAACAAAGCCGATGGAAATTTCTACCCTCCTGGAGATTGGCTACTGACAAAAAGCAACACATAAGCAAGAGAAATAATGATATCGTATGTTAGATGATGATAAATTCTTTAGAGAAAATAAACTAGGGATTAAGAAGTGTTGAGAGAAAAGCGGCAAGTTTAAATAAACTGCTCAGAGAAGCCTCGAAGAGACATTTGAACAAATACTTGAAGGAATTGAGAGAGTGAGTCCAGTGGATCACTGGAGGAAGAACATTCCAGGCAGAGGGACCAGCAAACTCCATGGCCCTAAGGAGGAATAGTGCACAGTGTTTTCCAGAAATAGCAAGGAGGCCAGCACAGCAGGAGCAGGGTAAACTGGGTAAGGGGAAGGAGATGAAGCAGGGTAGTCTAGGTGAGCCTCACTGGATAGAGTCTCACAGATCATTGTGAAAACTCTGGCTTTCACTTTGACCTGGGGAGCCACTGCAGGATTTTTTACAGAGAAATGAGTGGCATGATCGGATTGACTGATTACTAAGGATGCCAGGATGAGACCAGCCTGGGGGACAGAGAGGTAAAGGTGGAAGGGGAGACTCGTTAGGAGTCTAGCAGAATTATTTCTGCCAGACCTAAAGCTGGGTGGGGGGGTGGGATGAGATTCAGAAATATTTTTAAAGTAGAGACAACAGAGTGCCAATGGATTGCATATGGAGAGTGGAAGAAAGGGGCTCAGGGTGATTCCAAGGTCATGTCTGCTTCTTGCCACTTCATTTCTGTTGTGTGATTGAGCAATCTGTTCAGATTGATGATGGACGGTCTGCCTGACTAGAGTCTATGCTTCCAGGGGGAAAAAGTCAAGGAACAAACAGCAGGAGAGTTCAGGTGCACTTTTGCTCTTTAAGCTACCTGCCAAGCCTTAAACTACAAAGACAGAGACAGGAAAGCCAGAACTGAAAACACAAAAATAGATTCAAATATGCTATATTCAAGGTTCTCCTTCTGCTTCATTTTTTTCTCTTCTTCTGCCAAACCAAGCTCTGCTCACAGAGGGGTGTGGGGGTGTCCCCTTTGCATCTATATACCCTCTTTGTCCCATCTCAGCTGCATTGCTGATGCTCAGGTTGTTCTGTGGCAGCCAGGAGCTAATCTGATTGCCAGCCCAAGGCTTCCTTATTACAGGCTTGGTGGGAAAGATGTAAAGGAATTTCCAGGGGTCGTTTTAATTCATCAACAACAGGACAGAAGGAAAATTCCTTTCCTTTGAGTGAACAGACCCTCCAAAGGTTATTTTGTGAGACAGCTTGGCTGTTTTACGTCAATTAGAGTGACTGAGTCAAAATTTGGATACCTAGTTGTTTTTCCAAATTCGTTCTTATTCACATTAGGCCCTTATGCTTTGACCTTTTCCTTCCACACCTTCCTACAACCCCTTCAACACACACTGTCCTGGGGACACTCAGCTGGTATTCTTTGGCAAATTGTAGACCAAAGTAAACTATGTTAAAATTGTGCACTAGGTTTTGATGTGGGTGCCTCACAATTTTTGAACACAATTTGCTATTTTATGATTTTAAGTATACAAATATTGATAAAAATACGATTTAAGGTTTACACAGAAACAAAGTATATTCTTTAAGGTTACCTTAAAACATGAAAAATACTCAAAAAGTCTTGATTCTTTACCCCCAGGCACAAAGCCACAGTGTTTCTTAGATCTCTCCCTCAGAGGTGGCACCAGCCATTATGCCAACGTGGAATTGGTGCCTAAAATAGTTTATTGAAGCAATCCCTTTACCACCTAGGTCTCCTGCACCTGAGGCTGCTGAGCGTCAATTCAGTTTTGAATATCAATCTTTTATTTTTGGTAATTTATGGGGAAAATGTCCTGTCGTTCACTTTCATAATAATAACCCTGTCTGAGTAAATTCCTGAGCATTTACTGTGCCGGTGGCCGTCTGAACACCTGAGGTGCATTAATGCACTGAGCCTTCCAACAGCTGCATGAGACGGGTGTTCTTAAGATCCCCATTTTAAAATTCAGAGCCTGAGACACAGAAGAGTAAAACTCTGGGAGTTCAAAATCAGGAAGTTCTTTTGAGCTGACCCAAGTCCATTGTGCATCTCCCTGCAGTGTCTCCCTGCCTGACTCTGCCTTCCCTGGGGAAAGGGAAAAAGCGCTTCACCATTATCCCTTTTTAAGATTGCAAAGGTATCAGTGTTTAAAATACAGAAGGGCAACCCCATCACCTTGACCTTCTCAATTTCAGGAAGATATAAAGTGATCCTTTTCCTAATCAGTTTTGGAACTGACTTTGGAGGACTCACTGCAACCTGAACCCCAATTGGACAAGGCCCCCAGGATGCTTAAACCATCCGATCAGGATGCGGCTAATTCCCCAATCCTGCACCTGTGGACTGAGAAAAGAGAAGGTGTCAACAACCCTCCTAAAGCAATTCAAGACCACATCACCCTTGCCCCTGAGCTTCTTGTTAGTTTCATTTTCTTTTTCCTCTTATTTACATATTTCTTCCAATGCTAGGCATTGTGACAAGCCCTTTACACACATTTTCTCACTTAAACTGTGCATTTCATTCATGCGCCAATGCCATCAGGCTTCCTATTTAACAGGAAAACTGAAGCTTAGAGATATTCAGGAACTTACCAAAACTCACCCAGCAGAACAAGAGAGGCAAGTCTCACACTCAAGTCCACCTGCCTCTGAGTCACATCCATTTCATCACAATATGGTGCTGTCCCTGACACACACACATTGCTTGGTGTTCTCCCCAGCTTGTGGCTTCAGGCTGAACCAGTCCTGAGGGTACCATGCCTTCCTACCCCAAGGGTCACTTTGAGAATCACAGGTTCTGTGATGGCTTCTGCCCCAAAGACCTCATGCTCACTCTCGTCCTATTAGCCTGTTCCTCACAGCTTCTCTCAAAAGCTGTCTTGTGCGATCCCAGGGGCGTCTGTTGGTCTGGACCTCCACCCCCACCCTCAAAGGAGCACACCTGGGTGCTCAATTCTGAAGGTGGGCCTTCAACTGCTGCTTTTGTAGAAACTAATCTTTTTTTTTTTAGAGAATTTATTGGGGTGACATTGGTTAATAAAATGGTATGGAAATTAATCTTGAAAGGAAAACCCTTTTAGGCTGTGGAACAGCCATTGGCAGCACTCAGAATGCGGGATGGTAATCAGGTCAGGCTCTCTGGGACACAGGTTGAATTAAAGCAGTCACGGAAGGAGGAGGAGGAGCTTTGCCTCCAGGCAGGCCCCTAGGGTAAACCCCGAGAGGGAACAAATAAGGCTGATCCCTCCCACCTTTCAATAGCATAGAAAATCAAGGTGCTGCTGCAGTGGGAAAAGTGGTGAAACCATCTAGAAAACCCTCGATGACCCGTTAAAATGTTTGAGAACCTACAAAATGCCAATGCTACAATCATTTCCTACCCTTTCCCCCCAGCCCTTCTTTAGAGAGTTTGGGGAAACCAGCTCGTGCCTGACAGTGACCATCACTGCGATGTTTCCTGGCAGAGGGATAGCGGACCCCCTCTGTACTTTGGGTCTCTTTTATAATCATTTCTCTCCAATATACATCGAAGCTTGTGTAACCACAAGTAATATGCAAGTAACTGGTTTCTATCAAATTTTTTCTCTACCATGATTCATGACTTTGGGGCATTACTTGGATTGGGTTATTTCAGGTTTTATTTCCACAGGCTTATTTGATTCCTCTTTTGAATGCTTTCTTGCTTCATTATCATATATATAATTTTAAAATAGCAATTATTGATCATCATTATTTCACCATGCTGCTGAATGATCCAAGTTCAAAGAATGACCCTGAAACCACAGAGTGGTTTTATTCATAGAAGCCTCATCTGCTAAAAAGTTTCAGAACTTCCTTTTTTCTCTTCCGGGCTTTCCAGTAGATGGTTTTGAGGACTTCTTGAATTTTCTTCTACAGGAAGTGTCCCTCCTCAGGCTTACGTCAAAAAAATGTCTTGCATCCATGCTTCCTGGGCAACCTCAAGACAATCACAGCCCCAGCTTACCTCCTCCTTCCTTGAATTTCTCCTCCTTTTTTTTCTCTCCTTTTTCTTTCCTTTCTTTTTCCCTGTTACCTCCTCCTTTTCCCAGTTCCCAGACTTTCTTTCACTTCCCTTTTTCTTCCCAGAGTTTCCCTTGGAGATTAAATAGCAACACTAAATTCAGAATACTTTCAGCATGGTGGACCTAATGCCAAACCTTCAACATCCCTCAAGGATGAGCACCATGCCCATCACTCTTCCTTCTTCCTCATTCCTCATGATGCCCAAGCCACCTGGAACGCTGTCGTCCCTGCCTCCTTTGAGAGCGTGCCCTCTGGAGCACAGTCACCACATCCTAGAGGCTGCCTTTGTGGGAGTGAGGCCTCTGGATTATAACTAGAGGAGCTTGTGGGCAGAATGGACTCTGTCCTGTGCCACTTTCACCTTTGAAATGACTGATTTCACTCTCCTTCACAGCTTCAGTCACTCCCAACCAGTCATAAAAGTCACCATGATGGCCACACCCCATGATTTCCACCCATGGTGGAGGCAGGGGAATGGATGCCAGCCTGCCATGCCCCATCCTAGGAGAGACTCTCCAAGAGAAACATTTTGGGTTTGGTTTTGTTTGGTTTGTTTTGCTTTTGGTATAACTACAAAAGTGGAATGAGATCCCCCATTAATACAGTGCTAGAGAACCCAACAACCAGCAAATAGGAAAACTGGAGGGGTTGTGGTATTTTCAGGGATACATCATACCTGAATCTAGGCAATAATCAGTCAGTTTAAAATGAGGCTCCTTTCTACCTTGAATGTTCTGGGAAAGGGGTGTGGGGAGAATCAAGGATTAAAGAAGAAAGGAAAATGTATTATGATTCCCTAATCTCTACATTTTGCATGCTTTTTTCTCTGCTTGCTGCATGTACTTACCCATTAATTAATGTCAATGATGGAAAAGAAATGAAGCATTATACTTGTGGTACAGCTGTTTAAAATGATTACTTTGAGGATGGTGTGTTTCCCAGCACCTTTCTCTAAGCATCTCATCATCAATGGACGCTACTTGCTGTGCTCAGTTGATCATTCTTTGCCCCAAATCCCCAAATGGAATCAGATGTCTCCCTGATGCTTTAATTGCAGCTGACTCAGCTAATTTGAAAAGCTTTGATGCATGCTCCTGACTTGTTTAGACACTGCGATGTTAATTGTGATAAATATTTGAAAACCAAAGTCAAATCAAAGGAACCATGGGCATGGCTTTCCATTGTCAAAAGCCAGTTCTGTGATGAGCATTTAATTCCAGAGATGTGGCTACGCCTCCAGAGCAGGTCTGTTTCTTTGGACTTGTTTTGGATCAGCAGTAGTGGGACTTTCAGTGGTGACTGGTGCTTTCATTTATTTTGTAAGCAGTTGGGAGGGAGGGGAGAGGTCCAGGTCAAACCTTTCATCTGTGGTCTGGCAGCTTGAGATTCTCAAGTAGAGAAGCGAGTTGAAGAATCCACAAAGGTAAGAAAACGCCCTTCATGCAGGGAACAGGGTGTTTGGATTAGAAAGAAAGGAGTGGTCGCTGCTATAAAGCTGCATAACTAAGGAAGCCACTGTTTTCCTCCTCATCCTGTTTCCTTCCCACCACTTTCTCTTGCTTCAGGGAGGTTCAGAGAAAAGGCTTCAATTCTCCACAAGATTGCCAAGAAGAAATGCCAGGTGGATGAGAACGAGAGGCAGAATGGGGCTGCCAATCATGTGGGTGAGTCCAGGGAGATCCGGTGCAACGCCTTTCCTGGGGTGCCTGGAGGGGAGTGGAGAGCAGGACCCGGTGTGGGCACTCCTGACTCAGTGCAGACAGAATCCTACCGCTTAGCCCTCTCCTGAGTGTCAGGAGGAGTCCACTTCCCTGGTGGGTACAGACCATGGACAGACACTGTGTGTCACCTATTCTGAGGGAACTTCAAGAAGAGTAAAATGATTCTATGAGGAACCTGAAATAAAACTGGCTCCTAAACCAGACATCTCCCTCAAAGACTAGAAAGTCACTTGCTTGACTTTAGAGATTCCACATAAAGAGGACACACACATCCCCATCATTTACTGCTTAACAAAAGGTGAAATTCTTGCCCTGTAACCAAATTTTATACCTATGATACTGCGTACAGCACACCCACAGGTTCACCAGCTGGTTCACTTAGTGACTGCTAAATTGAGTGGCAGAATCCCTGCCAGATGACACAGCCTGACTTTCTCAAGAATTCAGCAGTACTAGCCCGGGTCTTTTCTGGCTGATTTTTTCTCAGCTCCTATGTGACTAGATCAGGACATTCAAGCATCTTATTTTAACTTGGGACAAGATGTTCCTCCTGTCCTGTCTGTAACTACAATATAGCTCTCTGATTCTAAATGCAAACTAAATTTAACCTAATCTGGATCTGTGCTATAAATGATGCCATTGCCAAAGACACTAACATTATCTGCAGACAAAATTCAATAGTGTTCCATTCAAAATATATGCCACTCCTTAGAAGCGTTTCGACCACTGCTGTTGCTCTGACTTCCAGCTCAGAGAAAATCTTTGGCCAAGCAACAGTCAAGATTCTATTGGTTATGGGGGGGGAGGGGGGGACTTGAAGGACATACACTAAAATATGAACAATAGCTACTTCTTGGGGTTGGGATTATGAATTATATCTGTTTTCCCTGCTTCCTTATGCTTCTGTGAACTTGGACTCATTTTTTGGAATGAGCATATCTGGCTGTTATATTATAAAAATGCACAGCCACACCACAAAAGTCTAATTGCATGGGCTGAGTTTTGCTTGTTATATTTAAGTTTGATTACACAAGCTATTTTGCTGCACCACTTGTTGATTTTTGTGGAATTCTTGTGGAAGGAGGCAGCTTGGAGCACAAGACTTAGATGCCCAGGTCAGGCCCAGTCCGCTTCCTAATGAGGCCTGCATCTAACCCTTCGTGAAGCGGCAGGACGCATAACCCCGAGAATGCTCCCTGTGCAGACTGGGTCTCTGAAAGGCTGTAACTAAAAAACAGTGTATGTCCAAAACACATGCTTTACAAAGTGAGTCCAAGGTATTTTTCACATGCTCTTCGGTGGTGAAAGAGCAGCCTGCCATGTGAAAGCATGGCATAGGCTAAGACAGGCACACCTGGTCAGACGTTATGCCCGGGAGGCTGTTTCTTCTCACCTGTTCATGGCTTTTCTTGAACATCTTCACTGCATTTTGGTATCCCTTAGCTTGCATTGGTAAGGTCAAGTTTGGCCATTGCAGGTTATCCTAAAGCTGTATTACTTCAGCCAATAGACTCCCCAAAACACAGTTTTTATATTCCCCTTTACTTAGTATTTTTCAGTTTAAATAACTGAACCAAGCGTGCTAGGATAAACTGACACAGCCACACACAGCAGAACATCACATGCATATCACTGTCACTACTGAAAACGTGGAAAGATAAGTTGGAGTTTCTATGGCTTTCCATATGTAAATGTTTTATGCCTGTATATTTCACAATTAAATGCATAAATAAACAAGCATTTCCCTATGATTTCCAACATTTGACGACTTCAAATCCAACAATTTCTGTGTATCTCTCAAATTATTTTGAGTGATGTTTTACCAGTGAGAGAAATTTTTAGTTCTTCTGGATTTGCTAGAAAAAGAAAACATTTTGATATGCCTGATAGTGCTCACGCCTGATACTGATGAGCATTCTGATACTCCTGGTGCCCCTGACCCTGAACTACACAGCTTCACTGTCTCCTGAAACCCAGACTTTACCTTGCACAGCCACAGGGCCTAGGCAACCTTTTATTTCCCTCCCGCTGAAGTCATGGCAGACCTCGATGGTGCAGGAAAACGGATCACCTGGAGTTAGTCAAAAGAACAGCAGTGCTGAGGAGGCCAAGTGCGGGAAGGAATGGTACCAAACCCTTGCCATGTGGTGCAACCCCAGACTTATCATGCCCCAGAGACCACCATCTTCGCCCTTGGCCCAATATTTTAGGGTGTGCTTTCCAATATGGTCCTTACCCCATTGACTTCATTTGCTTTCTTTGTCAGAAAAAATCGAGCTCCCAAATAGCACCAGCACCGAAGTTGAAATGACGCCATCCAGTGAAGCTTCGGAACCTGTGCAAAATGGAAATCTCTCCCACAGCATTGAGGCTGTGGAAGCCCAGGTAGGGCTTCTTTTCATTGCTTCTTGGGCCGTGTTTTCTGATATATGCTATAGCAGCGCAGAGGCTGCATTCTCCCTGGAAGCCCCAGCTCCCAGTGCGGAGGACAAGGCAGAGTTTTGTTTATCCTTGTGTGTCTTCCCCAGCACCAGCCCAGGGCCCACACATGTCACACCCTCCATCCATTGAATAAATACACATTCTCTAATCCACTGTTGCTCAGGGTGGCATTTCATGCATCAAATCATAAAAATGCAGATCCCTGGGTCACACCCCAGACCTGATGAAACAGCATCTCTGGGAAGCAGCACCCCAGGATCCACATTTTTAAATTTGCCTCCCAGGTGAATCTTAAAGTACAATAAAGTTCGTTTGCTGCTGCAGTCTAATCCTTTCTCTGTGTCTTTAAGGTCAGGGTTCAGTAACAGAGAAACCACAGCCATCACACATCAGTGAGCCTTATTGGCCTTCCCAGTCCCTGGAGCTGAAATTGTTATAATACCTAACATTTACAAGTCCTGTGTGCCACAGATTTGGTGCTAGGCACTTTATATATGTTATCATCTTTAGACCTCACGGCCGAAACTATAGTTATTTAGTGTCTCCTTTTTATGTTTGAGAAAGCTGAAGTTTAGCAAGATGAAGTAGTTAATCAGGATTACCAGCTTGTATGTAGCAGAGCTGAGATCTGATCTCAGGACTGTCCAGATATAGCACCTATTCTGTTTCTACCACACAACTCTGCCTCTGCACCAAAGCTGCTCAGAGAAGTAAGCAGGGAAAAAGAGCACGTGGTACTTGTAGGATTTCTGGGTATCATCCTGATCAGGTGAGTCAGAATTTCTAAGACCTAGAATCCCAAACTTGCATTTTAATCAGGCACCCTGGGTCAGAGTTTCTCAAACTTTAACGTGTCTATGAATTTCCTGGGAAATCATGTTAAAATTCAAATTTGTCAGGTTCAGAGTAGGGCCCAGAGTCTGCAATTCTAATGAGCTCCTGGTGATTCCGATGTTGCTGGTCCAAGGACCACACATGGAGTAGCACCGCCCTAGTGTCTGAGACCCACTTCTGAAGACAGAATTTCCCCAGTGAGCTGAAAAGCTGTGCAGTGCCTACAAAGGGAAGCCAGACCACAGTGGACCTGTCCCGGTGCTCTCCCCTCTGGTATGCCAGGACACACTGTGCAGCAGAGGGAGTCTGCAAGTCTCAGGGAAAAACGCTCATGATTGCCTGTTGCCCTTATTCCCTAAAGGAACATGCAAGGGAAGTTTCTTCACAGAAAGGAAAAAATAGCCCTGGCTGGTGTAGCTCAGTGGATTGAGCGCGGGCTGGGAACCAAAAGGTCCCGGTTCAATTCCCAGTCAGGGCACATGCCTGGGTTGCCAGGCCTCCGGTGAGGGCCACGTGAGAAGCAACCACACATTGCTGTTTCTCTCTCTCTCTTTCTTCCTCCTTCCCCTCTCTCTAAAGATAAATAAAGTCTTTAAAAAAAAAGTTAAAAATTAATTAACTAATTAATTTTTAAAAAAAGAAAGGAAAAAATAAAGATGGAGCACCTTTCGCAGACCTATTGGTCATTTGTATTTCTTTGGAAAGATAACTAGGTTGTCCATTTTTTTAATTGGGAGTTCTCTCTTTCTCTTTTCTTTTATTTATTTTTTATTTTTTTGCTATTGAGTTGTAAGGGTTTCTTATGTATTTTGAATATTAGCCTCTTAAAAATACATACAGCTTGCAAATATTTCTCCCATTGCATAGGTTGCCTTTTCATTTTGTTGATTGTGTCCTTTGCTGTGCTTTTCACACTGTATCCTTCCATCCCATCGGCACATTACACACCTTAAATATGTAGGACTTTGTTTGTCAATTATACCTAAGTAGAGCTGGAAAAAATAAATAACTAAAGCAAAGGATAAGGAACGGCAGCTCTTCCTGCCCTTGTCTCCTCTTCCTTCTGGGCCCTCACCCTCCTGCGTGGAGCCCTGCGGTCCCTTCGCATTAGCTCAGGGGTGAGCTGGCAGAGCGGCTTCTGTCCACATGGATAAGCAGCATGTGGCAGCAGGAGGCAGGCCCCAAGGACATCTGGTTGCCCTTGGGGATGGCACGGTCATAGGTGTGTGGAGGGCAGCCTGGTTGCTCTGCCTCTCCATCTGGCTCGCAGAGGGACATCTGTGCCCCCCATGAGGGAGCACCTTGCTACAGGGGAGTGAGAGAGTCCCAGCTGACCCCTCTCTAAGCCAAGCTCTGACCCCCAGGTCTCACACAGGGAAACAGGGCAGATTTGTACCCTACCCTGCCACGCTGAGAGCGCAAGGACAAACAGACCTTCAAAGAGCCGCGTGCCAGCTGGCTGCAGAACGACCTGGTAGTGAACTCCACATCCACCAGGGAAAGGTTACCTAACCTCACTTTAGGTTCCTTATCTGCAAAGCACAGGTAATAGTAGTACCTGCCTCATTAGGGTTACTAGGGCCGTCACATAAGATAATGTGTGTGCACAGAGCTAAGTAAGTGCTTCCACTCATGTTCTATGTTCACACTCACCGTGTAAGTTTCATTAAAGGTGTCCCTGCCCCAAAGGAACTCCATGTAGGGAAAAAGAATACTTGTTACATATGTATATACATGTAACAAATGTGTGTGTGTGTATATATATATATATATATATATATATATATATATATAAATATAAGAACATTTGTTGCATATGTATTTACCTACCACAAATATTTACTTATTTACTCATTACCCCCTGACTACCCCATATATATATATAAATGTTTAGGGTAGTCAGTGGGTAATGAGTAAATAAGTAAACATTTGTGGTAGGTAAATCATTACAGTCCAATGTCTGTACAAAGTGCTCTGAGAGGTAAGTATAAAAGCTGCTTAGAAGAGGGGACACTTGAGCTGGGTGTTGATGGCCGAGTAGGAGTTTGTCTCTCAGAGAAGGAGGATATGGGCAATATGAGAATATGTGCAGAGATGTGAAAGCGTAAGAGGGAAACTCACGGTTGGTGATGGGTGAGAAGGGCCCTGGGCCTGGAGACTGAAACACAAGGTGAGGACTGAGGCGAGACCCACCAAGACAGGTAAACGGGGCTGAAATTCTTCAGCTGTTCAATCTGAAAATTTGTAGTGTTCACCTGATTACTACGTGTCAGGGGATGTGCTGGGCACTGGAGACGCTCACATGTTCTCACAGAGCAGAGAGACTTCAATGAAAAGCAAGATATAATTATAGATGGCCATAAGGGCCATGAAGAAAGTGTAGCTTGATAATGCTGGGGAAGACCGGCGAGAAGCCCCTTGAGGTTGGGAGATGAGGGAAGGCTACACTAAGGAAGTGGTGTCTGGACTGAGGCTGAACTCCAAGGAACCAGCCAAGGGAACAGCGCCCCCAGAGGCAGAAATGAGCCTGGCTTGTTCGAGGAACAGAAAAGTCAGTGTGGCCAGAAGTATGGATGGAGAGGAGGGAGTGAGGATGGTGGGTGGCAATGAGGCTGGACAGGAGGGCCCAGCGTAACCGGCCCAGCTCGTAGACTATGCTGAAGACGTTGACTTCCTTCTAGGGCAGCAACAAGCCATTGAGATTTCTAAATGTGATCTGCGCCTGCGAAAGCTCCCTGGGGCTGTGGTGCGGGGCTGGATTTGGGGACAAGAGGTTGTATAACAAGAGTGGAGCAGCAGTCGCTGCAGGAGCTGAGCTGATGGTGGCACACAGCAGAGCAGCAGATGTGCAGTAAGAAGCATATGGATTGTGAAGGGCGGTGTAGGTACCACGAAGCAGTCTGAACTTCCCCTGTTGGGAGAGGGGTGCAGCGGCAGCACCAGATTTGTATGACAGGAAGCTAGCTCTTTCAGAACAGTGGAGAAGGGGGCAGAATGGAAGCAGACTGGACACAGGGCAGTGAGGTGAGAGCCTTTGGTTCGGGGATCAACAAACTATGGTCCATGGCCAAATCTGGTCCGCAGCCTGTTTCTGTACAACCCATGAGACAAGAATGTTTTTACATCTTTAAAGGTTATTTTTAAAAAGCAGCAGCATATATGACAGAGACCATATGGATCACAAAGCCTAAAAGATTTACTATCTGGCCCTTTACAGAAGAAGTTTGCCCACCCCTAGTTTAGACCATCTGCATTCTTTCAAAAAAAAAAAAAAAGGATGAGGATGCTCTTCATGTACTGATACGGAATTATATATGCTGTTAAATGAAAAAGGCAGTGTGCCAACTTCCATTCAGTATCCTATATTCATGTGAGAGGGGAAAAGGGAGGAAAATAACATACGTATTTGGTTAGGATGCTACTGAAGAAACTGGTCATGCTGACTACCTCCAGGACAGGGGCCAACTGATGAGCAACTGGTGTGAGAGGAAGGCTTCAGTATGCAGCCTTCTGTACCTTTGGAATTTTGAACCTCTTAACTGTATCATCTATTCAAAAATATAACCACAAGTGGGCTAAATTAAAACAAGCAGTATGCTTGAGTGGTTTAAGAGCAGAGACTCTGGAGACAGACCACATGAATTCAAATTCCAGATCTGCTTCCTTCCAGCTGTGTGACTTTGGGCAAGTTACTTAGCCTCTCTGTTCCCTACTTTTTTTCTGTGTGAAACAGGGATAATAACGGCACCTACTTCATATTGTCACTGTGAGAACAAATTGCTCTTAACAGTTCTTGGCACACAGTAAGCATTGCATAGGTGTTTGCTATTCTTAGAAGCACTTATAAAACTTTTTTTAAATGGCTATCAAGGTCCAGATGACAATGGCTATGGCGTGGATGGCAGTGACTGGATTTAGATCTGAGTCCAAAGAAAATTTGATGATAAATTGTCCCTAGAGAGTGAATAAGGAAAGGAAGTTGTAGACAATGCTGAGGTTCTGAGCCGGGAAGGTTGGGTGACAGGGCAAACGAGGGCTGTGGCTCCAGAGTTAGAAAAGGGATGTGAAGTTGGAATGGCCAGGCCACCTGAAGCAGTTTCACAGAAATGATTCAATGCATTTATATTGTGTTAGTTTTCTTTCTTTCCCAGTTGTGTTTTTATCAGGCTCTATGAAAAATGGTGTGTGTATCCTGCCTTTATTAATGGGTATGATGAGCCCCATATACCACACACCCATCACTGGGAGTCTCCTGAGAGCCTAGTTTCCTGTAATTAACCTGTTGTTTTAAAAACCATGTTTACCCTGGCTGGTGTAGCTCAGTGGATTGAGCGCGGGCTGGGAACCCAGTGGTCCCGGTTCGACTCCCAGTCAGGGCACATGCCTGGGTTGCGGGCCAGGTCCCCATGAGGGCCATGTGAGAGGCAACCATACATTGCTGTTTCTCTCCCTCTCTTTCTCCCTCCCTTCCCCTCTCTCTAAAAATAAATAAAAATAAAAT
>PVJI01009728.1:0-63974 GCA_004026765.1 Micronycteris hirsuta | reverse complement strand
ACCCTTTGCAACAGCATGGATGGAACTGGAGAGCATTATGCTAAGTGAAGTAAGCCAGGCGGTGAGGGACAGATACCATATGATCTCACCTTTGACTGGATCATAATCAACAAAAGCAGAAAGCAAGCAGAACATAACCAGAGACATTGAAATTAAGAACAGTCTAACAATAGCCAGGGGGGAGGGGGGAGGGGACAAGTGGGAGAAGGGTTTCAGGAATCATGGTAGAGGACACATGGACAGAGCTAAGGGGGAGCAGGGAGGCTGGGGAGGGTGGTGGGGTTACAGGTGGAGGGAGGAGGGGAAGGGAGAGGATGCAAATAACTGTAATTGAACAACAATAAAGTAATTATTAAAAATTAAAAAAAATAACAAATGTCACTCTCAGTCTGGTATCTCAAGAGCTTATCATCCCAAGCAGCTTCAGCATCAAAGAATCCAGTAAGCATCGTGTAAACATCATTTGTTTGTCTGCCCAGTACTGCTCCCATTCCTCTGAAAAATGTCACCTCCTTCCCTGGAAGATTTTCCCCACTCAGCCACATGGTCTGACCCACATCAAGCACCTGATTCAGGTTTGGCCAATCAGAGCCCTTCCCAGAAGTTTTCTGAACTTGGAGCCAGGAGAAAGTCCATTCTTCATAGGCAACAAATACATGAGAAGGTCATCCTGGAAGTCTCTGGGTCATGCTTTTTGCTGTGTGAAAAAAGCTAGTATGTCATGGAAGAGAATAAAGGCAATGTCCCAAGAGAAGCAGTAGTTACAAAAGAGGGGACATGCTGGTAGAACTGAGTCCCTAGTTCCATCAGCCCAGCTTCTACTCAAGTTTGGATTGGGTTTCTGTCACTAAAACCAAAGAGTTATAACTAATATTCATGTTATTTAGTAGTTTACCCAAAAGAAAATACTGGGGTCGAAGTCCTTCCTCACAGCCCAAAAGACCTGCTTCTCAAACAGCACTGATATATTCATCAGCCAAATTCAGGTTTAGTCATTACAGAAATTCAATCAGAGAGGTTTGGTAATATCAAGACACACTCCTGAAGGAGTGGCTCCTAAGGCTGGATCTTTTTTTTTCTGATTATTTAAATTTTCATTATGTTTTTTCCATTACCATTTAGTCCCCTTTGGTGGGGTAGTCCCCTCACCCCAGCAATCACAGTACTGTTGTCCATGTCTATGAGTCCTTTTTTTCTTTTTGCTCAGTTCCTCCACCCCCTAAATTCCCCACACCGCCCTGCCAGCTTACCCCCCAGGGGATAAAATACAAGTCACTCAAAGAAGCACTGCAGGCTGAGGATCTATTTATTCCAGGAAGTGCTGTAAATACTTATGACTTTGTGGGAAGGCCTTCAGAGGCATGCATACTGTACTCTCACTATTCTTAGCAGCATGCTATGGTTCATAAAGGGCTCAGGATCCCTATGGCTGCACGTCTTGGGGGAAAGATGAGCTGGCCCATCAGCTCTGCTGCCCTGCTTCACCCGTGAGCTTAGCAGTGTGAACTTGACTCACATTGCAGCCAGGTATTAAAGCCAAGGAGCTCTCAGAGGCCTCTCTTGAGAGTGACTGAATTGGAAGTGTGTCCAGCTAACATGCCCCTTAAAACCCGAGGCATGGAGCTGATGCATCCTGAGGGCTACACAACATTGACAAGTTAGTCTTCACCACGGTACCTTTGCCTGGGATTCCAGACTCACCTCTTCTAATGTAGCAAAGATTTTCAGATGTCTCTTTCAAAAGGTCTAGGTAATAGGTTGACAAGGCTTTCCACAGGGGCAGGGTTCCATGGAGCCTCAGGATTTCTCCTAAAACATCTGTATGCATTTTTAACAGCTTTATTAGGATTTAATTCCTATATACAATTCACCCATCTGAAGTGCACAATCCAATGGTTTTAGTATATTCACATAGTTGTGCAATGATTACTGCAATAACTTTTAAAACACTCCTAAAAGAAACCCCTTACCTTTTAGCTATTACATCCCCCACAAACAGCCCACACCCTGCAATCCTAATCTACTTCCTGTCTCTATAGATTTGACTATTTTAGAAAATTCATAAAAATGCACTTGCATAATATATTCCCCTTTGTGACTGGTTTCTTTAACTTAGCATAATGCTTTCTAAGTTTACCCATATTGTAAAACAAAGAAGCACATTTTAATAGCTCAATAATATCCCACTGTATGAATATACCACATTTTGACACAGTGCTTCTCAACCAATTCCAATTGTTCAAACTGAAGAAAGTAACATTTACTGCTTCCAGCCAAGGTGGAGGCGTAGGTAGATATGCTTTGCTTCCTCACACAAAAAAAGAAGGGTAACAACCGATTTAAAACCAAAAACCAGCCAGAACTGTTAGAAAATCAAACTACATGGAACTCTGACAACCAAGGAGATAAAGAAAAATTCATCAAGAGTGGTAGGAAGGACAGAGACAGGCAGCCAGGGCAGAGAGTACGCTAGAGAGAGAGCAAGGGGGCCCATGAGGGGACCGGAGAGGGCGAGAAGGCAAGAAGGCAAGAGGGCCTGAGAGCAGGCCTGAGTGAGCAAGGGAAACAGGAGGGAGTGGGGGGCCCCGGAGTGGGCCCTGGAGTGGGCCAGAATGCCTCAGCCACTCTCCAGAGGAGAGAGTGCCCTGACCCGTCCCTTGACAGGCTTTTATTGTTTTTCCTGGGTACATTACCTCAGAGTGGTCTTCATTTACTAAACATAGGTTCACATTAGGTGATAGACAGCCAGGAAGGCACTTCAAAAGAGAAGTATGCAAATGGAAAGACAACAGGTTTGGGCTGAACTCGAAAGGATTAGTATCGGTCTAAGGAAGCTAGGCATGCATTTGCATTTGTTTTCTCTGATCTAGGGTGAGAGGGGTTTTTTTTTAGCAGGAGCAAGACTTAACTCTAGGAAATATGCCATCCTGATTTACCCACAGGAAATCCCATTTTCACACACATGGGGCCTGCTTGCCATCCCACGTTCCACTGGGGTTTCTCTTAAACATGAAACGTTGGGCTACAGTTCCCACGGTGAAAGGTACGGTTCTCCTTCACATCTTTACAGCCATCTGGTGTCAGCATGTCTCGCAGACCCCAACCTGAAAATATTTCTGTGTTTTTTCAATTATTATCTATAGATAGCATTAGTTTTTTATGACCATAACCTTGTTGGACATTGATTGATAAGCTATGCATGTGTGCTGTATCCCCCTGCACTTCCCAACCCTAATAAAAGCCATGTTGGAGAAGGGCTTGGGGCGTTCTTCATTACAGGGAATCGCCACCCCTTTTCCCACAGGAGCAACGAGATTGTGTCCGGGACAACTCTTTATTCTCATCTGCAGTGGCCTGAGGAACGTTGCTGGCAGAAGTTCCCCTCACCAAATGAAAGAACAGAACAAAATTCCAGAAAAAGAACTAAGCAACAAGATAAGACAACCCATCAGATGCAGAGTTCAAACCACTGATAATCAAGCAGCTTTTTGGCTCCTTCTTGAATCTCTGTCTGGTTTGGCCTCCTCCCCTCCACCCCAGCCTCCACCATGTCTGTAAGGATGACCAAGAAGTCCTTCAAGGTGTCCACCTCTGGCCCCAGGGCCTTCAGCAGCTGCTAGTTCTCAAATGGGTCCAGCACCAGCTCCTCAGCCTTTCCCAGGTGAGCAGCAGCTTCCAGCTTGGCCTGGGCACCTGTATGAATCTGGCTGGGGGTTTCAGTGGAGCTGGGAGCATGAGGACCATCAAAGCCATCCAAGTGAACCAGAGCCTGCTGAGTCCCATGAAGCAAGAGATGGACCCCAACATCCAGGTCATGCACAACCAGGAGAAGGAGCAGATCAAGAGCTTCAATAATAAGTTTTCTTCCTTCATTGATAAAGTGTGGAGCTTGGAGCAGCAGAATAAGATTCTGGAGACCAAGTGGAGTCTCCTGCAGCAGCAGAAGATGACTCACAGTAATATGGACAATATGTTCAAGGCCTATATCAACAACCTTAGGTGGAATCTGGAAACACTGGCCCAGGAGAAACTGAGACTGGAGGTGGAGTTTGGCAACATGCTGGGGATGGTAGAGGACTTGAAGAATAAGTATGAGGATGAGATCAACAAGCGCACAGAGGTGGAAAATGAATTTGTCCTCATCAAGAAAGACGTGGATGAAGCTTACCTGAACAAGGTAGAGCTGGAGTCCCACCTGGAAGGGCTGATCATTGAGATCAACTTCTACAGGCAGCTGTATGACGAGAAGATTCACGAGCTGCAGTCCCAGATCTCTGACACATCCGTAATGCTGTCCATGGACAACAGCCGCTCCCTGGACCTGGACAACATCGTTGCCGATGTCAAGGCCCAGAACGAGGAGATCGCCAGATCACTGCCGCAGCTGGGCTGAGGCTGAGGCTATCTACAAGATCAAGTATGAGAAGCTGCAGACATTGGCTGGGAAGCAAGCGGATGACCTGCATTGCACAAAGAGAGATTTCTGAGACTAAACGGAACATCAGCAGAATCCAGGCTGAGACTGATGGCCTCAAAGGCCAGAGGTCTTCCCTGGAGGCTGCCATCAAGGATGCCGAGCAGCATGCTGAGCTGGCCATCAAGGATGCTTAGGCCAAGGTGGCTGAGCTGGAAGCCACTCTGAGAGCCACCAAACAGAACATGGCCTAGCAGCTGCATGAGTAGCAGGAACTCATGAACATCAAGCTGGCCCTGGACATGGAGATCACCATCTACCACAAGCTGCTGGAGGTCAAGGAGAGCCAGCTGGAGTCTGGGATACAGAACATAAGTATCCATACCAAGACAACCAGCGGCTACTGAGGTGGGCTGAGCCAGGCTTACCGGAACTTCAATTACGGCATGGGCTTTCAGGCAAGCTTGGGCTCTGGTGGGAGCTCTGGCTCTTTCGGCCACACCAGCACCAGCTCCTCCAAGACGGTGGCTATGAAGAAGATTGAAACCCGAGATGCGAAGCTGGTGTCTGAGTCATCTGATGTCCTGTCCAAGTGAATGCCTGCTGCAGTTCCTCCTGTCCTCCAAGCTAGCAGGAAAGGAGCTCTGTAGGAGAGTGGAAGGCACAGGAGACCCACCTAAGGAGCAGCACCAGGACTCAGCTCACCCTTGGGGTGAGGGTATTTACTGCCTGAGGCACCACTACTTACCCATGCCTCTGACTAAAAGCCAAATCAAGGGAGGTTTTTTCCTCCCAAAGTAAAGCCTCAGCTGGCTCTGCCAAAAAAACAAAACAAAACAAAAAAAAAAAACCCACTGATAATCAGGATACTCACAGAAATTACTGAGTTTGGTCACAAAATGAAGGAAGACTCCTTGTTGGTGTGCCTCAGTAGATTGAGCACAGGCCTGTGAAACAAAGGGTCACTGGTTGGATTCCCAGTCAGAGCACATGCCTGGTTGTAGGCCAGATCCCCAGTTGGGAGTGGGGAGTGTTGGGGGGCACCTGAGGCAATCACACTTTGCTGTTTCTCTCCCTTGCTTTCTCTCTCCCTTCCCCCTTCTCTAAAAATAAATAAATAAAATCTTTTTAAAAACCGAAGGAAGAAATGAAGACTATGCAAAGTGAAATAAAGGAAAATATGAAGGGAACCAACAGTGAAGGAAAGGAAACTGGGACTCAAATCAACAATATGGAACAAAAGGAAGAAATAAACATCCAACCAGAACAGAATGAACAAACAAGAATTTTTAAAAAAAAGAAGAAGAAGAGAGGATGAGGAACCTGTGAGACAACTTTAAGTACTCCAAAATCTGAATCATAGGACTGCCAGAAAGAGAAGAAGAGCAAGAAATTGAATATTTCTTTGAACAAATAATGAAGGAAAACTTCCCCAATCTGGAGAGGGAAATAAGACTTCCAGAAAGTCCAGGAGGCTCAGAGAGTCCCAAAGAAATTAGATCCAAGAAGAAACACACCAAGAGACATCATAATTGAGTTACCCAAGATTAAAGATAAGGAGAGAACCTTAAAGCAGCAAAAGAAAATGGGACAGTTAACCTACAAAGGAGTGCCCATAAGACTTATCAGCTGATTTCTCAAAAGAATCCTTACAGGAAAGAAGAATTCGAAGTTCTAATGGATTGATGTTTCCAGGTTCTTATGATATAATCTTAGCAGTGAAATTGCTGGATCAAAAGGCAGTTCCATTTTTAGTTTTTTGAGGAAATTCCATACTGTTTTCCACAGTGGCCGCACCAGACTGCATGCCCACCAACAGTGTACTAGGGTTCCTTTTTCTCTACATCCTCTCCAACGGGGGATGGTTGGGATGGTGGGGGAGTAGTGGGGGGTGGGGAATGCAGACAACTGTACTTGAACAACAATAGAATAAAATAAAATAAAATAAAATAAAATAAAATAAAATAAAATAAAATAAAATAAAGAAGTATTCCAAGTCATGAAAGGCAAGGACCTACATCCAAGATTAGCAAAGCTAGCAAAGCTATCATTTAGAATGCAAGGACAGATAAAGTGCTTCCTAGATAAGTTCAAATTAAAGGAGTTCATCATCACCAAGCCCTTATTATATGAAAAGTTAAAGGGACTTATCTAAGAAATAGAAGATCAAAAATTATAAGCAATAAAATGACAACTCACAAATATCAACAACTGGACCTAAAAACCAAAAACAAAATTAAGTAAACAACTAGAACAGGAGAAGAATCACAGAAATGGAGATCACATGGAGGGTTATCAGTGGGGAGGAATAGGGGGAGAATGGAGAAAAAAAGGTAAAGGGAATAAGAAGCATAATTTCTAGGCATAAAATAGACAGGAAGAGATTAAAAATAGTATAGGAAATGGAAAAGCCAAAGAGCTTATATGTACAGCCCGTGGACATGAACTAAGGGGGATGGGGGTGAATGTTCAAGATTTTGGGGGTGTTGGGCAAAGGGGGAGAAAAGGGAGAAAAATAAATTGGGATAACTACAATAGCATAATCCATAAAATATTCTTAAAATGAATTCTTGACTTTGGGCTAGGGTAAGATGGCAGGAAGATAGGTGGGAGGGGAGTCCACTTCTCCCTGCGCACAGGTGGAACACCTCACTGATCTTCTGAGGAACAGAGTGAACAGCCAACGGTATCCCAACATACATGAAGGTTGGAGGCCAAAACTGTAGAGGACATTGAAAAACCAGATGGTAAGGAAGTTACTTTGGGACAATAAGATTGCTGGGACCAGTGGGGGAACTAGGGTGGCTGTAGCCCCAGGCCCAGTGCCTACTGGGCTTGCCACAGGATTCTTGGAAGAGAGCCAGATCAACGGCTCCCTCCCCTGCCAAAAAGGGAGGTTTGAGCAGCACCAGGATGTACTTGGATGCTTGAAGTCGCTGGGAGTGGGGGGAGATAAAGATGAAGTGGCAAACACACAGGGGCGGTGTGCACCCTCTAAGACTAAGACTGTGGAAGGCAGCTAGGAAGAGTTGGGCAGTGATGGACCCTGACCCAGATAGTCTCTGGTCTGGTTGGAGAGTTGGGCTGTGTGAGAGGCCAGGCACTGGTTTGTGGCAGCAGGCTTGAACAGGAGGAATTAAAAAAAAAAAAAAAAAGACATTCAGTGTCTGTTTAGGGAATTCTCCCCAGCAGACACCCTTGCCTCCCCCAGCTGCACCTCTGCAGCCTCCGCAGCCTCAGCTGTGGGCCTGCCTCTGCTGCCAGGACCATGGTTGCACCCCTACCCTACCCCAGCAGCAGAGCTCTCCCAACCCCTGCCTGCGACCCTAGTTGTGAGTGACCGACCCAGCCACACCCCACACCCTCCCACCCACAACTGAGACTCCCCCCTGCCGCCACCGCAACAGAGGCCAAGAAATCACGCCCACAGCTCCAGGGGGTGGAGTGCACATGACCCCGCCACCCAGAGTCACCACATGCCTGAACCCAGCAGCCTGGGCTGCAGCAGCAGAAGAGTCACATGCCCACATCGGCTGCCACATCCAAGGCAGTGTCCCCGCCCTGCAGAACCCAACTGGCTCACTAAGAGGAAGGTGGAAACACCCCCCACAGAGGAGAGTAGCAGGACTCAGGGAGCCAGTAATTCCAAGAAAGACTTAACTTACAGGAGGAGCAAAACTACCCTGAAGAGACTCTGAGAGTCCCTAGCATCCAGGACAGCAAAGAGCGAGAAAGTGGTGTGTGAGTTGCCCCTAATTGGTGCACCTCAAGGACAGTACAACTGGTAGATTGAAAGCATAGGCCTGGCACACAAGAGCATTGGGGGCCTGGCAGTGAACTGAGGAACTGGGCTGGAGGCTGGGCAACTCTGAAGAGCGCAGCTCAGACCTGGTCCCCACCCACACAAAACCACAGCAATGGAGAAAAGGGAAACCCATCCACCCTCAACCTGCTACAGGCAGGAAGAACAGCAGAACTGGCTTGGCCTGTTTAAGGCCAACAGGAGGCTTTTTTTCCCCATCTTCCATTCTCTCTCTCTCTCTCTTTCCCACAAGTGAGACAATAAAACCTGGAGCTGTGAAAGGACCAGGGTCAGACCCAAAGAGGGGTCATCCCAACAACTGAGACAGTAAGACAAATTTCACTTTGCTAATCCAGAGAACTTGCAAGTTATTGTTTATTTGTATTATTATTATTTTTTCATTAAATTTACTTATTTTATTTTATTAGTTTTTTATTTCCCTTCTTTCTGTTTAGATTAATTCATATCATATGTTTAATTGCATCATTTGACTTGTTTTTCTTCTCTCTTTCACAATGTACTTTTAATTGTCCTTCTTTCATTTCACTTGTGTTCCAATAGCACACTACTCTAGGTTATGTACTTGCTATTATTGCTATTCATATCACATAGATTCTGTCTATGATTGTTGCTCCATTACTATTATAGATAATTATTGTTCCACACAATTGTAAATACTGCACAGCACTCCTCCCGGATCTTAGCTCACTTCACTATCTGAAACTTTATTACTGTTGTGGTTAACTCTTCTCTCGCACACTATACCTCTTTTCTACCCTTTACTCTCACTATATATCATAGTCTGACCTCCCACAAGCTCACTCTTTTCTGGATCCAACTCAAAATCCTTTCCCTCCTAACAAGAGTCTTACCTTTTTTCCACCCTGTCTTAAAAGTGACTAGTTGAATGAAATATCATGGTTAACACTATACTTACCCAAAGGACCTGCTAACCTTTCTCTACAGGTTGGTAATTTAAGTCCATAGAATACACTCCTGTTGTCATAATCCATTTTGACTCCCCCCTCCAACTGATCACATAAAAGAGTAGAGGGGAGCTGTGAACAAAAGTATACCCACTGGAAGAGAGAACATACCAACAAAGGAACCACAAACAGATAATTAACGAAGAAGGTGAAAGACTGAGTGGGAGCCACACTAACCCCTACCCAGGACCAATATGGAATTACAATAAAATGGTGGAGAAATTACTCAGAACAAACAACTGAACAAAAGTGAGAGAGAAGCCTCAGAACTTTGGACAGACAGAAGAATCAGCTTCAACACAACCTGTCCACACCTGCACAACAGAATACAAGGTGTGGGGGACAGAGTGACCTTCAGTTAACCAGCTGAAGGGAAGGACCCACCAAAGAAAGACCCAAAAACAATCAAAACCCAAAGACATACAGAGAACTGACATAAATGACAGCCCAAGAGCTGCAAGCTCAGGAGAACAAGGAGACTTCACCACTGAATCTCACGTCTCCTACCATAGAAGTTCACACCATAAACCCAGGGAGTCAGAACAGATCAATTTAAGAAGCAGAGGATAACAAGAAGAGTCTCACAAACAATGGGAAGACAAAGAAACAATCCCAAAATGAAAGGAAAGGAGGAAGCCTCAGAAAGAATGCTAAATGAGCCCTGGCTGGTGTAGCTCAGTGGATTGAGCATGAGCTGGGAACCAGAGGGTCCCGGTTCGATTCCCCATCAGGGCACATGCCTGGGTTGCGGGCTGGGTCCCCAGTGAGGGCCATGTGAGAGGTAACCATACATTGCTGTTTCTCTCCCTCTCTGTCTCCCTCCCTTCCCCTCTCTCTAAAATAAATAAATAAAATCTTTAAAAAAATGATAAATGAAAAAGAGGCAAGCCAACTATCAGATATTGAATTCAAAGCAATGGTTTTACGGAAGCTCATGAGCTCAAAGAAAATTACCAAAAACTGCAGGGAAACTACAATAAACTCACTGCAAACTATATCAACATAAAAAAGGAAATAGAAACTATCAATAAGAGCCAAGAGGAAATGAAGAATACAATTTCTGAACTGAAGAACTCAGTAGAAGGAATAAAAAGCAGGCTAGATGAAGCAGAGGATCGAATCAGCAAGCTGGAGGAAAAGGTAAAATAAATAAATAAATAAATAAATAAATAAATAAATAAATAAATAACGCCCAGAAAGAGCAATAAAAGGAAAAGAGACTCAGAAAGAAAGAAGACATACTAAGGTAACTGCAGAACAATATGAAACATAATAACATCCATATAATAGGGCTACCAGAAGAAGACCAAGGGATAGAAAACCTGATTGAGAAAGTAGTGATGGGAAACTTCCTTAATTGAATGAGAGAAAAAGTCACACAAATCCAGGAAACACAGGGAGTCCCAGTCAAGTGGAACCCAAAAAGGCCCACTTCCAGGCACATCATAATTAAAATGGCAAAATTCCAAGACAAAGAAAGAATCTTGAAGGCATTCTTTCTTTGAGGCATTCAAAGAAAAGAGAGAAACAGGGAGTAACATACAAGCAGCAAGAGAGAAACAGGGATTAACATACAAGCAGCCCCAATAAGACTAGCAGCAAGAGAGAAACGGAGTAACATACAAGCAGCCCCAATAAGACTAGCAGCTGACTTCTTGATGGAAACACTCCAAGCCAGAAGAGAAAGGCAAGAAATATTCCCAATAATGAAAACCGCAGGCCTACAACTAAGACTCCTCTATCCAGCAAGTCTCTCAATTAAAATGAAATGCCAAATAAGGAGTTTCTCAGACAAAAGAAGCCTCAAAGAATACACCTCCTCCAAACCAACACTGCAAGAGATGCTAAAGAGTATGCTTTAAGAAAAGGGGGGAAAAAGAGTGAGAAACAGAGGAACACAGGTACAAAAAAATGGCAATAAGTACCTATCAATAATAACTTTAAACATAAATGAATTAAATGCTCCAGTCGAAACACATACAATAGTTGAATGGAAAATAAATCATGACCCACATATGCTAGCTACAATAGACCCACCTCA
This sequence comes from Micronycteris hirsuta, assembly GCA_004026765.1. NCBI lineage: Eukaryota > Metazoa > Chordata > Mammalia > Chiroptera > Phyllostomidae > Micronycteris > Micronycteris hirsuta. The sequence continues at coordinate 52,731 of PVJI01009728.1, read as the reverse complement.
GAACAAAAGACCCACAAAGACTGAAAGTGAAGGGCTGCAAAAGATTATTCCAAGTGAATGGACAGGGGAAAAAAAGCTGGGGTAGCAATGCTCATATCAGATAAAATAGACTTCAAAATAGGGGCCATAAAAAGAGACCTGGAAGGTCATTTCATAATATTCAAGGGAAGAATTCATGAAGCAAACATAAATATTGTAATATATATGCACCCAACATAGGAGCACCCAAATGCATAAAGAAAATCTTGGAGGACTTCAAGAAAGGTATAGACAGTAGCCCTGGCTGGTGTAGCTCAGTGGATTGAGCGCGGGCTGGGAACCAAAGGGTCCCAGTTCGATTCCCAGTCAGGGCACATGCCTATGTTGCAGGCTAGGTCCCCGTGAGGACCATGTGAGAGGCAACCATACATTGCTGTTTCTCTCCCTCTCTGTCTCCCTCCCTTCCCCTCTCTCTAAAAATAAATAAAAATAAAATCTTAAAAAAAAAAAAAAAGAAAGGTATAGACAGTAACAAAATTATACTAGTGGATTTTAACACCCCACTGTGAAAAATGGATAGACCTTTCAAGCAAAATATCAACAATGATATTGTGGCATTGAACAATGCCCTAGATTAAATAGACTTCACTGATATTTATAAAGCCTTTTATCCCAATGAAGCAAAATACATTCTTTTCAAATGCACATGGAACATTTTCAAAGATAGACCACATGATAGGACACAAAACAAGCCTCAACAAATTCAAGAAAATTGAAGTCACATCAAGCATTTTCTCTCACCACAAGGGACTGAAACTAGAAACCAACCTCAAGGAAAAAACTAACCACTCAAACTAATGGAGATTGAATAGCATGCTATTAAACAACGAATGGGTCAAGAATGAGATTAGGAAGAAACAAAAAAGTTTCTGGAAACAAATGAAAATGAACTCACAACAATCCAAAACTTATGGGACACAGAGAAGGCAGTCCTGAGAGGGAAGTTCATAGCAATACAGACCTACCTAAAAAAGACAGAAACATTTCAAATAAACAACCTAACACTACACTACAAGAACTCAAAGAACAATGACAAAGACAGCCCAGAGCAAGTAGAAGGAAGGAAATAACCAACATCAGAGCAGAATTAAATGACATAGAGACTAAAAGCACAATTCTAAGAATCAATAAATCCAGGAGCTGTTTCTTTGAAAAGATCAACAAAATTGACAAGCCTTTAAGAGGATTCATCAAGAAAAAAAGAGAGAGGACCCAAATAAACACAGTCAGAAATGAAAGATGAGAGATTACAACTGATACCACAGAAATACAAAAGATTGTAAGAAATGACTACGAAGAACTCTATGCCAAGAAATTTGAAAACCTAGATAAAATGGACAAGTTTCTAGAAAAATATAACATTCCAGAACTGAATGAAGGAGAAGTGGAAAGCCTGAACAACCAATAACAGCTGATGAAATTGAAGCAGTAATAAAAAATCTCCTGACACAAAAAAAATCCTGAACTGGACAGTTTCACAGGAGAATTTTACAAAGCACTTAAGAAAGAGATAACCCCTGTTATTCACAAACTATTCCAAAAATTCCAAGAATATGGAAGACTCCCAAACTCTTTTTATGAAGCCAGCATCATCCTAATCCCAAAACCAGATAAAGACACAACAAAGAAAGATCTATAGTCCAATATCGCTGATGACCATAGATGCTAAAATCCACAACAAAATATTTGCAAACCTCATCTAGCAATACATTAAAAAGATCGTACACCATGATCAAGTTGGATTCATCCCAACGATGTAAGGATGGTACAATATTTGCATGTAAGTAAGTGTAATATATCACATAAACAAAATGAAAGATAATCACATGATCATATCAATAGATCTGGAAAAAGCATTTGGTAAGGTAGAGTACCCAATTATGATAATAACAATCAGCAAAATGGGAATAGAGGGAGCATTCCTTAACATAATAAAGGCCATATATGAGAGACTTACAGCCAACATCATACTCAATAGGCAAAAACTTAGAGCTTTCCCACTAAGATCAGAAACAAGACACAGATGCCTGCTTTCACCATTCCTATTCAACATAGTATTGGAAGTCCTACCCACAGGAATCAGACAACAAAAATAAGTAAAAGAAATCCAAATTGCAGAGGAGGAAGCAAAATCATCACTGTTTGCTGATGACATGATAGTGTGCATAGAAAATCCTATCAATTCCACAAAAAGACTGCTTGATCTAACAAGTGAATTTGGCGAGACAACCAGATACAAAGTCAATATTCAGAAATCAAAGACATTTTTGTACATCAATAATGACATATCAGAAGTAGAAACCAGGAAAAAATCCCTTTTGGTATAGCAAAACGAAAAATAAAGTACCTAGAAATAAACCTAACCAAGGAGGTAAAAGACCTGTACTCAAAAAACTACACAACACTGAGGAAAGAAATTAAAGACAAAAACAAATGGAAGCATGTACTATGCTCATGGATTGGAAGAATTAACATCACCAAAAAGTCCATAGTATCCAAAGAGATTTATAGATTCAATGCAATCCCTATTAAATTACCAGTGACATTTTTCACAGACATAGGACAAACATTTCTGAAATTTATATGGAACCATACACAACCCCAAATAGCTGCAGCAACTTTGAGAAAGAAGAACATAGTAGAAGGGATCACAATACCTGATATCAAACTGTAGTACTAGGCCACTGTAATCAAAACAGCTTGGTACTGACATAAAAACAGACAGATATACCAATGGAACAGAACAGAGAGCCCAGAAATAAACCCAAGTCTCTATGGGCAATTAATCTTCAACAAAATGTGCAGAAGCTTAAAATGGAATAAAAATAGCCTCTTCAACAGATGGTGTTGGGAAATCTGGACGTCTACATGCAAAAAAATGAAACTTGAACACCAACTTACACCATACACAAAAAAAAATTCAAGGTGGATAAAAGATCTAAATATAAGTCATGACACCATAAAAGTCCTAGAGGAAAACATCAATAGGAAAATCTCAGACATTCCATGAGGTAATATCTTCAATGATATGTCCCCTAGAGCAAGGGACATAAAGGAAAGAATAAACAAATGGTACCTCATCAAAATAAAGAGCTTCTGCAGGGCTAAAGAAAACAGTAGTAAAATAAAAAGAGAAGCAACTGTATGGGAGAACATATTTGCCAATGATACCTCGGACAAGGGTTTCATCTCCAAAATATATAAAGAACTCATATGACTCCACTCCAGGAAGACAAAAATCTCAATTTAAAAATGGAAAAAAGACATGAACAGACACTTCTCGAAAGAGGACATACAGAGGGTCCAGAGTCATATGAAAAGATGCTCAGCTTCACTAGCAGTCAGAGAGATGCAAATTAAAACCACAATGAGATACCACCTCACACCAGTCAGAATGACCATCATCAACAAAGCAACAGATAACTGTTGGAGGGGATGTGGAGAAAAGGGAAACCTACTGCACTGTTGGTGGGAACGCAGACTGGTGCAGCCATTGTGGAAAACAGTATGGAACTTCCTAAAAAAAATGAAAATGGAACTGCCTTTCGACCCAGCAATTCCACAACTAGGATTATACCCTAAGAATCCTGAAAAACCAATTCAAAAGAACCTATGTACTCCAATGTTCATAGCAGCACAATTCACAATAGCCAAGTGCTGGAAACAACCTAAGTGTGTGGCAGTGATTTCAACACACATGTTCTGGAATTTACACGTTTTGAGCACAGCTCCGTGTGATTCCCGTGTGAGCAAGTGTGAATCATGTCTGTGGAATGGGAATTCTCTAATAGAAATTTGGCAAAGATGTATCTTAAAAAATTCTGGCTTGCTGTGCGCTACATATTACCTTAACCTGGTCCTGCCTGCCACCGGACCTGAATTTACATCCTAATGCCCTGCTATGAGTAATCCTACCCCTGTTCTGCTTAATCCCATGAACAATCAATCCAATGTAAATGTGTGCTACCACCCCTAATAAAAACTCCGGCTGGGCAAGCCACAGGGCTTTTTCCTGAGATGGGCGGAATCAGTCACGTGGCCCCGGTCTCTCTTTCCCCGCGTGTCTCAGTGTGAGATTCATACACACATCGGGTAGCGGTCACCTACGGGTATCGGCACGTACTATTACCCCCACGACATAAGTGCCCATCTACAAATGAATGGATCAAGAAACTATGGTACATCTACACAATGAAATTCTACGCAGCAGAAAGGAAGAAGGAGCTTATACCCTTTGCAACAGCATGGATGGAACTGGAGAGCATTATGCTAAGTGAAGTAAGCCAGGCAGTGAGGGACAGATACCATATGATCTCACCTTTGACTGGATCATAATCAACAAAAGCAGAAAGCAAGCGGAATATAACCAGAGACATTGAAATTAAGAACAGTCTAACAATGGCCAGGGGGGAGGGGGGAGGGGACAAAGGGGAGAAGGGTTTTCAGGAATCACTACGGAGGGCACATGGACAGAACCAAGGGGGAGGAGGGAGGCTGGGAGTGGGGTGGGGTTGGAGGGAGAGGGAGGAGGGGAAGGGATAGGATGCAAATAACTGTAATTGAACAACAATAAAGTAATTATTAAAAAAAAAAAGAATGGCCATCATCAACAAAGCAACAGATAACTGTTGGAGGGGATGTGGAGAAAAGGGAACCCTACTGCACTGTTGGTGGGAATGAAGACCGGTGCAGCCACTGTGGAAAACAGTATGGAACTTCCTCAGAAAAATGAAAATGGAACTGCCTTTTGACCCAGCAATTCCACTACTGGGATTATACCCTAAGAGCTCTGAAACACCAATTCAAAAGAACCTATGCACTCCAATGTTCATAGCAGCACAATTCACAATAGGCAAGTGCTGGAAACAACCTAAGTGCCCATCTACAAATGAGTGAATCGAGAAGCTATGGTACATTTACACAATGGAATTCTACACAGCAGAGAGAAAGAAGGAGCTCCTACCCTTTGCAACAGCATGAATGGAACTGGAGAGCATTCTGCTAAGTGAAATAAGCCAGGCGGTGAGGGACAAATAGCATATGATCTCATCTTTAACTGGAACATAATCAACAACAACAAAAAAAAAAGCAAGAAAAACATAACCAGAGACATTGAAATTAAGAACAATCTAACAATAGTTAGAGGGGAGGTGGGAGGGGACTACGGGGAGAAGCGTTTTTAGGAACCACTATAGAGGGCACAGGGACAGAACCAAGGGGGAGGATGGAGGCAGGGGAGGAAGGTGGGTTTGGAGGGGGTGGGACGAGGGGAGGGGAGAAGTTGCTGGCAAGTATAATTGAACAACAATAAAGTAATTTAAAAAAAACAGCCTGGTACTGGCATAAGAACAGACACATAGACCAATGGAACAGAACAGAGAGCCCAGAAATAAACCCAAGTCTCTTACAGGCAATTAATATTTGACAAAGGGGGAAGAAACATAACATGGAGTAAAAATAGCCTCTTCAACAAATGGTGTTGGGAGAGCTGGACAGCTACATGCAAAAAAATGAAACTTGATCACCAACTTACACCATACACAAAAATTAATTCAAGATGGAAAAAAGACTTAAATATAAGTCATGATACCATAAAAGTCCTAGAGGAAAACATAGGCAGGAAAATCTCAGACATTCCATGCAACAACATTTTCACTGATGAGTCCCCTAGAGCAAGGGACATAAAGGAAAAAATAAACAAATGGGACCTCATCAAATAAAAAAGCTTCTGCATAGCTAAAGAAATCATCAGTAAAATGAAAAGATAACCAACTGTATGGGAAAACATATTTGCCAATGATACCTTGGACAAGGGTTTGATCTCCAAAATACATAAAGAACCCACAGGAGTCCACCCCAGAAAGACAAACAGCCCAATTAAAAAATGGGCAAATGACTTGAACAGACACTTCTCCAAGGAGGACATATGGAAGGCCCAGACACATATGAAAAGATATTCAGCATCACTAGCCATCAGAGAGATGCAAATTAAAACCACAATGAGATACCACCTCACACCAGTCAGAATGACCACCATAAACAAAGCAACAAACAACAAGTGTTGGAGAGGATGTGGAGAAAAGGGAACTCACTGTTGGTGGGAATGCAGACTGGTGAAGCCACTGTGGAAAACAGTATGGAATTTCCTCAAAAAAATGAAAAATGGAACTGCCTTTTGACCCTGCAATATTACTTCTGGGAATATACCCTAAGAACCCCTAATCACCAATCCAAAAGAACCTATGCACCCCAGCATCCATAGCAGCACATTTTACAATAGCCAAGTGCTGGAAGCAACCTAAGTGCCCATCAGTAAATGATTGGATCAAAAAACTATGGTATATTTAATACTGTGCAGCACAAAGAAAGATGGAGTTCTGACCCTAAGCGACAGCATAGATGGAACTGGAGAGCATTATGCTAAGTGAAATAAGCCAGGTGATGAAAGACAAATACCATATGACCTCACCTTAAGTAGAACCTGATCAACACAACAGACAAGCAAGGAAAATATAACCAGAGAAGGAGGTGGGTTTGGATGGGGAGGGAAGGGGAGAAAATGCAGACAACTGTAATTGAACAACAATAAAGTAATTAAAATAAAAAGGCAAATGGCAACATAGGAATGGCTTAAATGAAGTGTAGTGTATCCATACAAAGAAGTCATGGTAAATGATGCTATAGATCTATTTTTTATTGACATGAAAAATGTCAACATGTAAACATCAAATAAAAGAGCAGATTATAAGAATAGAAAAAAAAGAATAATCTGACAATAAGTAGAGGGGAGGTGGAAGTGGACAATGTGGGGTAGAGGACAAGGGTTTTCAGGAACTACTATAAAAGACAAGTAGACAAAACCAAGTGGGGGTGAAAGCAAGGGAGGGAGATGGTTGGGCGGGGCGGGGGGAGTAGTGGGGGTAAATGCAGACTACTGTAATTGAACAACAATAAAATAATTTTTAAAAAACACAGAAAGGGTCTCAAAAAAACAAAAGAATTCTTTATATATATTGGATACAATCTTTTGTAAGATACAGGACTTGAAAATATTTTCTCTCATTCTGTGGGTTAACTTTTACTTTCTTGATGGTGCCCTTTGAAACACAAAAGTGTTTAATATCAATGAAGTTGAATTTATTTACTTTTTATTTTGTTTCTTGCAATTTCAATGCCATATTTAAAACACTGTTACCAAACTCAAAGTTATAAAGTTCACCCCTATGCTTTCTCCTAAAATTTTTATAGCTTTAGCTCTTATATTAGGTCTTTAATCCATTTTGTGTTAATTTTTTATGTGGTATGATGTAGGGGTTTGACTTCTTTCTTTTGCATCTGGATAACCAGTTCTCCCAATACTATTTACTGAAAGGATTGGTTTTTGCCTATTGAATTGGTTTTACAGTTTTGACAATAATTAATTGACCATAAATTTAAGACTTTATTTTCAGATCTGCATTTATTCCAGTTCTTCTAATATGTCACTCCTTATGCCAGTACCGTATTGTCTAGCTTTGCAGTAAGTTTTGAAATTGAGATATGTGAATAGTTTGACATTGTTTTTCTTTGAAAGAATGTTTTGGCTATTCTGGGTCCCTTGTGCTTCCATATGAATTTTAGGATCAGCATGTTAATTTCTACAAAGAAGCCATCTCAGATCCTGATAAGGATCGTGTTGAATTTGTAAATCTATCTGAGCACTGTTGCCATCTTAACAATATAAGTCACCTCATCCGTGAACAAGGAATGTCTTTCCATTCATTTAAATTTTCTTTTATTTCCTCCAATGAGATTTTTTAGTCTTCTGTATGCAGTCTTATATGTTATTTGTTAAGTTTATTCCAGAGTACCATATTTTTGCCATGTATAACGCACACTTTTTTGCCCAAGTTTTTAAGGGAATATAAGGATTCACATTATACATGAGTAATACCTGAAATACCTTGTATCTGTGCTTGTGTTTTGTAATTATTTGTTACATAAAATTTCTTGTACCATGATATGTTCAAAACTAAATGTTAAAATTCTTTTGTAATACAAAAAATAGTATCTAAATTAAATAAATAAATAGTTTAATTTAAAAATTAAAACATGCCCAGCTGGTGTAGCTCAGTGGATTGAGCGCGGGCTGGGAACCAGAGGGTCCTGGTTCAATTCCCAGTCGAGGCACATGCCTGGGTTGCAGGCCAGGTCCCCAATGAGGGCCATGTGAGAGGCAACCATACATTGCTCTTTCTCTCTCCCTTCTCCTCTCTCTGAAATAAATAAATAAAATCTTTAAAAATAAATAAATAAAAATTAAAACAAAAGATTTTTTTCCTGAAAGTTTGGGCCAAAAACCTGGGTGTTCATTATACATGGCAAAATATGATATTTTATTCTTCTTCATGCTGTTGAACATAGAATTGTTCTTTTTATTTAATTTTTATATTTTTCATTCCTAACATATAGAAATACAACTTGTTTTTGTATATTGAGCTTGTGTCCTGTGATCTTGCTGAACTTGTTTATTGGCTCTAATAATTTCTTGTGGATTCTATAGGATTTTCTTTTTTAAGAGTTTTTACTGTTATACTATTACAGTTGTCCCAATTTTTCCCCCTTTGCCCTCCTCCATTCATCTCACACCCCACTCCCACAGTCAATCTCCCATTGTTGACCATGTCCACGAGTCATTCATACATGCTGTATAGCTAATCCCTTCCTTTTCTTTCCACCATTATCCCCTCTCCCCTCCCTTCTGGTCACTGTCAGTCTGTTCCATGCTTCCATGAATATGGTTCTATTTTGTTCATTAATTTATTTTGTTCATTAGAGTCCTCTTACAGGTGAGATGATATAGTATTTGTCTTTCACTGCCTGGCTTATTTCACTTAGCATAATTTCACTTAGCTCTCCAGTTCCATCATGTTGTTGTGAAGAGTAGAAATTCCTTCTTTCTTTCTGCTGCATAGTATTCCATTGTGTAAACATACCACAGTTTTTTACCTACTCATCTGCTAATGGGCGCTTATGCTGTTTCCAGCACTTAGCTATTATAAACTGTGCTGTTATGAACATAGGGGTGCATAAATTCTTTGAATTGGTGATTAGGGAGTCTTAGGGTACATTCCCAGAAGCAAATTGCTGGGTCAAAATTCAGTTCCATTTTTAGTTTTTTTGAGGAAATTCCATACTGTTTTCCACAGTGGCTGCACCAGTCTGCATTCCCAACAACAATGAACTAGGGTTCCCTTTTCTCTACACCTTTCCCAGTGCTTGTTGTTTGTAGAGCTATTAATGATGGCCATTCTGTCCAGTGTAAGGTGATACCTCATTGTGGTTTTAATTTGCATTTCTCTGATGGCTAGTGATGTTGAACATCTTTTCATATGTGTATGGGCCATCTGTATGTCCTTCTAGGAGAAGTGTTTATTTGGGTCCTTTGCCTATTTTTTAATTGGGTTGTTTGGCTTCCTGGTGATGAGTCATATGAGTTCTTTATATATTTTGGAGATCAAACCCTCATCTAATGTATCATTGACAGATATATTCTCCCAAGCAGTTGGTTCTCTTTTCATTTTACTGATGTTTTCTTTAGGCATGCAGAAGCTTTTTAATTAGATGTAATCCCATTTGTTTATTTTCCCTTTATTTCCTTTGCCCTAGATGTATCAGCAAAAATATTGCTATATATGATATCTGAAATTTTACTTCCTGTGTTTTCTTCTAGGAATTGTATTGTGTCACAATTTATATTTAACTCTTTTATCCATTTTGAGTTTGTGCTGGTGTAGGGTGTAAATTGGTGGTCTAATTTCATTTTTTTTTCATGTACCAGTCCAATTCTTCCAACGTCATTTATTGAGGAGGCTATTTTTACTCCACTGTATGTTCATGCCCCCTTTGTCAACTATTAATTGACCATAGAGACATGGATTTATTTCTGGGCTCTCCATTGTGTTCCATTGACCTATGTGTTTGTATTTATGCCAGTACCAGACTGTTTTGATTACAGTGGCCTTGTAGTATCTTCAGGATTTTCTCTACAAGGTCATGTCATCTGTGAACTGAGAAAGTTTTCTTCTTTTTTCCTATCTGCACTACATTTTTTGCCTAATTGCCTTGGCTAGAAGTTTCAGTACAGTATTGAACAGAAATAGTGGAGGCAGGCATTCCTGTCTTGTTCCTGATCTTAGGGAGAATACATCCAGTCTTTCACTATAAGTATGAGTTAGCTGTTGATTGTTTTGTTGTTGTTGTTGCTGTTGTTGTTTGTTTCGTAGATGCTCTTAATTAGGTTGAATATGTCCTCTTCTACTCCTATCAGTTAAGTGTCATACCATGAAAGAGTGTTGGATTTTGTTAAATTTTTTTTTCCTGCCATCTTGTCTATAGTATGTGGTTTTTATGTTTAATATACTGATATAGTGTATTAAATTGCTCTTTATTTTTTTGGCCCTGGCTGGTGTAGTTAAGTTTGTTGGAGCATCTTCCCATAAACTGAAAGGTTGTGTGTTCTATTCTCGATCAGGGTCCATGCCTAGGTTGTAGGTTGGCTCCCCAGTTAGGGACACATAAGAGAGGCAACTGATCAAGTAACCAATTGATGTTTCTCTCTCACAATGATGTTTCCCTCCCTCCCTTTCTCCACCCTTCCCATCCTTCTAAAGTCAATAAGCATGTCCTAGGGTGAGAATGAAATAAATAAATAGTTTTTTGAATGTTAAACCAATCCTGCATTCTGAGGGTAAATCATTTGTCATGGTGTGTAAATCTTTTCATGTTATGCTGGATTTGGTCTGATAGTATTTTGTGGAGGATTTTTGCATTCATATTCATAAGACATATTATCTATCATTTTCTTTTCTTGTGATGTTCTTCTTGTGTTTTGCTACCAGAGTAATACCGTGGGATGCCCTGTCCCATGGAGCTCTCCCAGCCTCAGATGAGAATGAGTCCTCCTGGACACAATGTGTTGTTCTGGCGGGAAAGGGGGTGGCTATTCCCTCTAGTGGAGAATGCCCTGAGCCCTTCTCGAAAACAGCTTTTATTGGGAGAGGTATGTGCAGGGGTATACAGCATACATGCATAGCTCATCAATCAATGTCAAAAGGCTACAGTTATAAAAAAAAACCACACCAGGTATTATTTTTAGATGACAATTGAAGAAACAGAGATCTGCACCAGGTCAGGGTCTGTTAGACATGCTGACACCAGATGGTTGTTAAGGTGTATTTCATGAGATAAGGAGTTTACTCCTTATGCTTTGAACTTAAACATCTGGTTTACACCGACAGGGCTATAGCAAAGGAAAGCAAGCTGCAAAGGATACAATGTATTCTTCAGGCCTGATTTCCCACAGAAACCCTTGGTGTTAGTATTGGGTCATGCCTGCCACCTTCATTCTTGGCTTTCTGGTCAAGACAATACAGGCCTCTCTCAAGGCCTCGCTCACACGGGGCTACAGTTTCCGATACCACACAAAGTGGTCCCCAACATAATACTAGCTTTATGGAATAATTTGAGAAGTGTTCCTTCCTCTTCTATTTTCTGGAAGGGTTTGTAAAGAATTTGTATTATTTCTTCTTTAAATGTTTGGTGGAACTTATCAATAAAGACATGTGACGCTGGACTTTATTCTGTGGATAGTTGTTTGTTTGTTTGTTTATTTGTTTGTTTTAAGTCTGTCTCTTTCTTTAAGTCCATTTGATTTTTAATTTCTTTTTGAGTTTTTCTTTTTTATGTTCCAAATGTGATGGGTTTGCAGGGGTTGGCAAAAGTAGGCTTACAGTTTTGAGTACGTGAAACACAGAGTTAATAAAGCTATTGTAGTAATCACAAGCTGTATGTCTTTTTCCAGATGAACAACTGAAATCTATCTTTTCCCAACCCTGTATTTTATTTTATTCAGATGCAAAACCAATGATTTCACCACAGCACAGAAACCAAAGGTCAAAAAGTGGTGTGGGACATTTGGGACATGATATACAAACTGAAGGGTCAAGTCATTCTCTTTTTAACATGACACTACACTGTCACTGAAAAACATTTAAATAACACTGTGGAACTGGACTGAAATATGGTACAAACATGACACCTTCCAGGCATGACTTCAAGTATCTCTTTTAAGATGGAACTGTGATCTCTAGACTTCAGTGTGGGAAGCTGTCTTTCTGAAAAATTGCCCATTTCATTTGTTATCTTATTTAATGCCATACAATTGTTCATAGTATTCTTTTATAATATTTTTTATTTCTGTAAAGTCAATAGTGACACTCCTTATTTCACTTATGATTTTTGTTAGTTCACTTTATCTTTTTTTTTCTTGGCCAAAATAGGTAGATTTGTTCATTTTGATGATCCTCTTAAAAGACTAACTTTTGGTGTGATTGATTTTCTTATTGCTTTTCTGTTCCCTATTTCATTCATTTTCACTTTATTCTTTATTATCCCCATCCTTTTGCTTGCTTTAAGTTTAGTTTGTTCTTCTTTTTCTATTGTCTTAAAGTGAAAGTTTAGGTTATTGATATTAGATTTTTCTTGTTTTTAACATAGGTCTTGACACCTATAAATTTCTCTCTAAGCTTTGCTCTAGCTGTATTTGATATGTTTTTATATGTTTTATAAACTTTTTATATGTTTTATCTTTATTTCATTTATATCAAAGCATTTTCTAATTTCCCTTGTGATTTATTTTTGATTCATCAGGTATTTAGGAGCTTGTTGTTGATACCACAATAAATTTGTGAGTTACTCAAATTTCTTTCTGTTACTTATTTACAATTTTATACCACTGTGGTGAAAGAATGCACTTTGTATTATTTAAACATTATAAAATTTATATAGTTTTTTTTATGGCCTAGCATATGGTCAATTTTTCAGAATGTTTCATGCACACTTGAGAAGAATGTATACTGTACTGTTGTTGGTGGACAGTAGATAATAATGATGATAGATAGATATAGGTACTGATAGATAAATACAACATGGACAGATAGATATCTGTTATATACATGTCTGTTCTAGTTGATTTAAAGTAATATTCAAATCTTCTATTTGTTGATTTTCTGCATAGTCCTATCACTATTAAATTATATAAAGTTACCAATTATTACTTCTGAATTGTCTAATTCTTCCTTAAATTATGCCATGCTTTGTGCATTTAGGGGCTCTTCTGTAAGGTAAATATATGTTTATAATTGTTACATATTGCTGATGAATTGACCCTTTGATCATTATAAAATGTCCCTACCAGCACTTTTTTAAAGTTTCTGTCTGATATATAGTCACTCTATTTTTCCTATATTTTGCTGATTGTATCATATATCTTTTAGCCATTCCTTTACTTTTAATCAATTGTATCTGAAAATCTAATGCTTATCTCCTGTAGCTAGCATATAGTTGGACCTTTTCTTTTTCAAAATTTTATCCAACAATTATATATTTACACTTTGTTATTATTGATATGGTTGGAATCTGTATGTCATTTATTTTTTGTTTTCTATATTTTTTAATTACATTATTGTTCAATTGTAATTGTCTGCATTTTCTTCCCACCACTCCCCCCCAACCCCATCCAAACACACCTCCCTCCCTTGCTTCCACCCTCCCCGTTGGTTTTCTCCATGTGTCCTTTATAGTAGTTCCTGAAAACCCTTCTCCCCACAGTCTCCATCCCCCTCCCCTCTGGCTATTATTAGATTGTTATTAATTTCAATGTCTCTGGTTATGTTTGCTTGCTTTTTTCTTTTGTTGATTATATTCCAGTTAAAGATGAGATCATATGGTATTTGTCACTCACCACCTGGCCTATTTCACTTAGCATAATGCTCTCCAGTTCCATCCATGCTGTCTAAAAGGGTATAAGCTCCTTCGTCCTTCCTGCTGCATAGAATTCCATTGTGTAAATGTACCATAGTTTCTTGATCCACTCATTTACTGATGGACACTTAGGTTGTTTCCAGCACTTGGCTATTGTAAATTGTGCTGCTATGAACATTGGGGTGCATAGGTTCTTTTGGATTGGTGTTTCAGGGCTCTTAGGGTATAATCCCCAGCAGTGGAATTGCTGGGTCAAAAGGCAGTTCCATTTTTAGTTTTCTGAGGAAGTTCCATACTGTTTTCCACAATGGCTTCACCAGTCTGCATTCCCACCAACAGTGCAGTAGGGTTCCCTTTTCTCCACATCCTCTCCAACACCTGTCTATTGCTTTGCTTATGGTGGTCATTCTGACTGGTGTGAGGTGGTATCTCATTGTGGTTTTAATTTGCATCTCTCTGATGGCTAATGAAGCTGAGCATCTTTTCATATGTCCCTGGGCCCTCTGTATGTCCTCTGTGAAGAAGTGTCTGTTCAAGTTTTGCCCATTTTTTAATTGGGATGTTTGTCTTTCTGGGGTGGACTCATGTGGGTTCTTTATGTATTTTGGAGATCAAACCCTTGTCCAAGGTATCACTGGCAAATATGTTTTCCCAAACGGTTGGCTCTCTTTTCATTTTAATGCTGTTTTATATACCCATGCAGAAGCTTTTTAATTTGATGAGGTTTCATTTGTTTATTTTTTCCTTTATGTCCCTTGCACTAGGGGACATATCAGTGAAAATGTTGTTGCGTGGAATGTCTGACATTTTCTCGCCTATGTTTTCCTGAAGGACTTTTATGGTGTCACAACTTATATTTAAGTATTTTTTCCACCTTAAATTAATTTTTGTGTATGGTGTAAGTTTGTGATCGAGTTTCATTTTTTTGCATGTAGGTGTCCAGCTTTCCCAACACCATTAGTTGAAAAGGCTGTTTTTACTCCATTTAATGTTTCTTCCCCCTTTGTCAAATATTAATTGCCTGTAAGAGACTTGGGTTTATTTCTGGGCTCTCTGTTCTGTTCCACTGTCTATGTGTCTGTTCTTATGCCAGTACCAGGCTGTTTTGATTACAGTGGCCTTGTAATACAGTTTGATATCAGGTATTGTGATCCCTCCTGTTTTGTTTTTCTTTCTCAAATTGCTGCAGTTATTTAGGGTGTTTATGGTTCCATATAAATTTCTGAAATGTTTGTTCTATATCTGTGAAATATGTCATTGGTACTTTGATAGGGATTGCATTGAATCTATAGATCGCTTTGGGTAGTATGGCCATTTTGATGATGTTAATTCTTCCAATCCATGAGCATGGTACGTGCTTCCATTTGTTTTTGTCTTCCTTAATTTCTTTCCTCAGTGTTGTGTAGTTTTCTGAGTACAGGTCTTTTACCTCCTTGGTTAGGTTTATTCCTAGGTACTTTATTTTTCTCGTTGCTATATCAAATGAGATTTTTTTCCTGATTTCTGTTTCTGATATTTCATTGTTAGTATACAAAAATACCTTTGATTTCTGAGTGTTGACTTTGTATCCTGCTGTTTTGCCACATTCAGTTATTACGTCAAGTAGTTTTTTTGTGGAATCGATAGGATTTTCTATGTACACTATCGTGTCATCTTCAAACAATGACAGTTTTACTTCCTCCTTTTCAATTTGGATGCCTTTTATTTCTTTTTCTTGTCTGATTGCTGTGGCTAGGTAAAGGAAATTCATGCATCCCACCATGGGAATTGTAGCTCTAATGTTTCACGTCTAAGGAAGCAAGGACTCCCGTGGAACATGGGACAGCAAGCAGGACCCACATGTGTGACAGCGGAATTTCCTGTGGGTAAATCAGGATGGCATATTTCTTAGATTTAAAACTTGCTCTTGCTAAAACCTCTCTCCCTGAATCAAAAGAACTTATGCTAATGCATGCCTGGCTTCCTCAGACCAGTGAGTTCAGCCCAAGCCTATTGTCTTTCCATTTGCATATCTATCCTCTTGATGTACCATTTTGGGCATCTACCACCTAATGTAAATGTACAATCCATACATAGTTAATTAAGACCATTCAGATGTAATGTGCCCTAGAAACAGCAAAAAAAGGCTGGTCAGCGCGGCACTCGGGGCCTCCCCACGATGATAATGGAGGGGACATGTGGTCCCAGAGTTTCTAGTCCAGAGTATTACATGTAAATTTTTTTACACACCTGCCATGGCAATATGAATTTTGCTGGCCAGAATTCGCGACAGCTAGGACTTCCAGTACGATATTAAATAGGAATGGTGAAAGCAGGCAACCTTGTCTTGTTCCTGATCTTAATGGGAAAGCTTTAAGTTTTTGTCCATTGAGTATGATGTTGGCTGTAGGTGTCTCATATATGACCTTTATTGCATTGAGGAATGCTCCCTCTATTCCCACTTTGCTGAGTGTTTTTATCCTAAATGGGTGCTGTACCTTATCAAATGCTTTTTCTGCATCTATTGATATGATCATATGATTTTTGTGTCACATTTTGTTTATGTGGTGTATTATTTTTATTGATTTGCAAATATTGTGCCATCCTTGCATCCCAGGGATGAATCCCACTTGACCATGGTGTATGTTTTTTTTAACGTATTGCTGAATGTGGTTTACGAATATTTTGTTGAGGATTTTAGCATCTATGTTCATCAGCAGTATTGGCCTGAAGTTTTCTTTCTTTGTTATGTCTTTATCTGATGTTGAGATTAGGATGATGCTGGCTTCATAAAAAGAGTTTGGAAGTCTTCCATCTTCTTGAATTTTTTGGAATAATCTGTGGTGGTTGTAGGTCAGCTCTCCCTTAAATGATTTGTAAAATTATTTTGTGAAGCCATCTGGTCCAGGGCTTTTGTGTGTCAGAAGCTTTTTGATTACTGCTTTAATTTCATCTGCTGTTATTGGTCTGTTCAGGCTTTCTGCTTCTTCTTTATTGAGTTTTGGAAGATTATATTTTTCTAGAAATTTGTCCATTTCACCTAGGTTTTCAAATGTTTTCTATATTTTTACATATTTTTGTTCCTCTGTTCTCTGCTACTGCCTTCTTTTATATTAAAGAGATATTTCTTAGTTTACCACTTATATTCCCTTAGTGTTTTTTACTATATATTTTCAAAGTTTTTTCTTTCCTTTCTTTCCTGGTGTACTCATCTCAGGGGCAAGACTTTACTTTTTTTCTTTAATTTTTATTGTATTTTTTCCATTACTATTTAGTCCCGTCATGCCCTCCTAACCCCAACAGTCACCACACTCTTGTCTATGTCCACGAGTCCTTTTTCCTTCTTGCTCAATCCATCCACCCCATAATATCCCCTCATCCCTTAATTGTCATCCCGCTCTACATTTTTGAGTCTGTCTCTATTTTGCTTCTTAATTCTCTTTGTTCATTAAATTCTACATATGAGTGAAACCATATGGTATTTGTCTTTCTCTGATGGGCTTATTTTATTTAGCATCATACTCTCCAGGTCTGTCCATACTGTTACAAACGATAAAATTTTCTTCATTTTAATGACTGAGTAATATCTCATTGTGTAAATGTCCCATAGTTTTGTCCCCTCATCCACCGATGGACACTCAGGCTGCTTCCAAATCTTGGCAATTATAAATAATGCTGCAATGAACGTAAGAGTCCTTATGTACTTTCAAATTAGTGTTTGTGGTTCCTTTGAATATCCAGAAGTGAGATCACTGGGTCAACAGGCAGATACATTTTTAATTATTTCAGGTATCTCCACACTGCTTTCCACAGTGGCTGCACCAATCTGCATTCCCACCAACACTGCACAAGTGCTCCCCTTTCTCCACATCCTCACCAGTCCTCGCTGTTTGTTGATTTATTGATTATAGCCATTCTGACAGGTGAGATGATATCTCATTGTGGTTTTAATTTGCATTTCTCTGATAATTAGTCATATTGAGCATCTTTTCATAAGTCTGTTGGCCATCTGTAATCCCTCTTTGGAGAAGTGTCTACTCAGGTCCTTTGCCCAGTTTTTAATTGGATTGTTATTTTGGTGTTTAGTTGTATGAGTTCTTTATATATTTTGGACATTCACCACTTATCAGATGTATCAGTGAAAATGTTCTCTCATTTTGTGTGTTGTCTTTACATTTTGTTGCAGTTTTACTTTGCTGTGCACAAACTTTTTAGTTTGATATAATCCCATTTGTTTATTTTTGCTTTTCTTTCCCTTATCTCAGAGATATATCTAATAAAATATTGTTATGAGCAATGTCTGAAATTTTGCTGCCTATGATTTCTTTTATGATTTTCCTGGTTTGGGGTCTAACATTTAGGTCTTTAATTCATTTTGAGGTTATTCTTGTGTGCTGTGTAAGAAGATGGTCTAGTTTCAATTTTCTGTGTTTATCTGTCCAATTTTCACAATTTATATAATAAACTGTCTTTACCACATTGTTTTTGCTTGTTTCCTCTGTCAAATATTAATGGGCTATAAAAGTGTGGGTTTATTTCTGGGCTGTCTATTCTGTTCCAGTGATCTCTGTGTCTGTGTTTATGCCATTACCATGTTGTTTTTATTACTATGGCTTTATGGTGTAGCTTCATACTAGGTAGCATGATTCCTCCAACTTTGATCTTCTTTCTCAGGATTGCTGTTGCTATGTGGGTCTTATCATGGTCCCATATAAACTTTAAAAATATTTGTTCTAATTATGTGCATACATTGGAATCTTGATAGGAATTGAGTTGAATCTATAGATTGCTTTGGTAGTATGGACATTTTTATGATATTACATCTTCCTATTCATGAACACAGTCTGTCCTTCCATTTATTTGTGTCTTCTTCAATTTCTTTCTTCAGTGTCTTATAATTTTCCAAGTACAGGTCTTTTACATCCTTAGTTAGGTTTATTCCTAGGTATTTTATTCCTCTGAAGCAATTGTGAATGGGATTGTCTTCCTAATTTCCCTTTCTGGTAGTTCACTGTTGGCATATAAAAATGCAATTGATTCCTGAATATTAATTTTGTATCCTGTTACTTTGCTGAATTCCTTTATCAGTTCCAGTAGCTTCTTAGTAGAATCTCTATGTATAGTATTATGTCATCTCCAAGTAACGACAGTTTTGTTTCTTCCTAATTTGAATGACTTTTATTTCTTTTTTTTTTTTGTCTGATTGTTATGGCTAGGACTCAAGTACTGTGTTGATTAAAAGAGGTGAAAATAAACATAGCTGTCTCGTTCCCAGTCTTATGGGGAACACTTGTAGTTTTTGCCCACTGACTATAATACTGGCAGTGGATTTGTCCTATCTGGCCTTTATTATGTTTAGGTATGTTCCCTCTATTCCCACTTTGCTGAGAGTTTTTATCATAAATGGATGCTGGATTTTATCAAATGCCTTTTCAGCATCTATTGATATGATCGTATGGCTTTTATCCTTCATTTCTTTATGTGGTGAACCACGTTTATTGATTTGCAAATGTTGTACCAAACTTGCATTCCCAGAATAAATCCCAGTTGATCATGTGATGCGGATTCCAGCCCGCGAAATCCGTGGCAGGGACCATAGCCGATCGCGTGAATAAATCTCACACCGAGACACGCTGGGAGAAAGAGCCCGGTGCCACAGGACCAATTCCTATAATTCAGGAAAAGGACCACGGGCGTGGCTTAGCTGGGTTTTTATTAGGAAGCTCAGGACACAGCAAAATGGGAATGGCTATTCATTAACTATGCAAGCGGTTCCAGGCAACCATTAGCATAATCCCTTGGCTCCGGGGGAAGGGTCCCAGCAAGTTAACAAGTCTTAGAAAGTAAGTTAATCCAATTTCCCTTCAAGGAATTCTTTTTTCCACGAGCATGATTTTTACGCCGGCCCACATAGGAGTGTTGATTCTCACGGAGCCAGGCTCGACACGCAGAAATTCCTGGAGGGTTACATTTTTATCATGCGGGTGAAAAGAATTCCTGTCACAATCATGGTGTAAGATCTTTTTGATGCATTGCTGTATTCAGTTTGCTAATATTTCATTGAGGATGTTAGCATCTATGTTCATCAGAGATATTGCTCTATAATTTTCATTTTTGTAGTGTCTATATCTGGTTTTGGAATAAGGGTAGTTCTGACCTTGTAAAGCAGTAATGTTGGCTTATTAAAAGAAGACATAATGCAACCTAATAAATGAATTTGGCAAAAGCACAGAATACAAAGTCAATACTCAGAAATCAAAGGCATTTCTGTACACCAACAATGAAATATCAGAAACAAAAATCAGGGAAAAAAATCCATTTGATAGAGCAACAAGAAAAATAACGTACTTAGGAATAAACCTAACCAAGGATGTAAAAGACCTGTACTCACAAAATTACACAACACTGAAGAAAGAAATTAAGGAAGACAAAAACAAATGAAAGCATGTACCATGATCATGGACTGGAAGAATTAACATCATTAAAATGTCCATGCTACCCAAAGCAATTTACAGATTCAATGCAATCCCTGTTAAAGTACCAATGACATATTTCACAGATATAGAACAAACACTTCAAAAATTTATGGAACCACAAATGATTCGAAATACCTGCAGTAATTTTGAGAAAGAGGAGCAAAGTAGGAGGGATCACAATACCTGATATCAAACTGTATTACAAGCCCACTGTAATCAAAGCAACCTGGTACTGGCATAAAAATAGACACATAGACCAATGGAATAGAACAGAGAGCCCATAAATAAACCCAAGTCTCTATGGTTAATTAGTTTTTGACAAATGGAGCAGCAGCATAAAATGGAGTAAAAACAGCCTCTTCAGCAAATGGTGTTGGGAGAGCTGGGCAGCTACATGCAAAAAAATGAAACTCGACCACCAACTTACGCCATACACAAAAATAAATTCAACGTGGATAAAAGACTTAAATATAAGTCGTGACACCATAAAAGTCCTTCAGGAGAACATAGGCAGTAAAATTTCAGATATTCTATGCAGCAATATTTTCACTGATATGTCCCCAAGAACAAGCGACATAGAGGAAAGAATAAACAAATGGGATCTCATCAAAATAAAAAGCTTCTGCATGATTAAAGAAAGCAGTATTAAAATGAAAAGAGAACCAACTATATGGAAAAACATATTTGTCAATGATACCTCGTACAAGGGTTTAATCTCCAAAGTATATAAACAACTCATAGGACTCCACTCCAAAAAGACAAGCAACCCAATTAAAAAATGAACAAATGACTTGAAAAGACACTTCTCCAGGGAGAACATACAGAGGGTCCAGAGGCATATGGAAAGATGCTCAGTATCGTTAGCTATCAGAGAGATGCAAATTAAAACCACAATGAGACTTCTGGCCAAGATGGAGGTGTCGGTGGACACACTGTGCCTCCTTGCACAACCAAAAGAGGAAAAACAGCAATTCAGATGGTAAGGGCAGCCAGATCTGACAGAAAACTGAACTGAGTGGAGGTCCAACAACCAAGGAGTTGAAGAAGACATGTTCATCCAGACCAGTAGGCAGGGTGGAGCCAGGTGGAGAGCGCTCGGCAAGACGCGATTTGTGGAGCGGTGCCGGTGGTGCTCCAGCTGCCTGGAGAGGCCCGTGGTGGGTGTGCCTGGCCAAAGTACGGCAGGCGCACTCTGCGAAGCCGGGGCTGAGACTGGTGGACTGGGGGGTCCCTCATTGCCTCGTGGATAAACTGGGAGAAAAAGCTGGGAGGCGGTAGAGACTGCTTGGCCCACCAACGTAGGGAAATAAAGCCTCAAATCACCAATTGAAAACACCTGTGGGGGTTGAGGCGGCAGCGGGAGTAACTCCCAGCCTCACAGGAGAGTTCATTGGGGAGGCCCACAGGGACTTGGAACTGTGCAGGCTCGCCCACTCACCCTGGAGCCAGCAAGGAGGGGATCAACTTGCTTGTGGGTGGCTGGGGAGGTGCAGAGAGCAGAGTAAGCACCATTGTTCTCTCAGGCCCCGACCCCACACACAGCATCAGAATACAATGACGTGGGTTATCTCACCCCCACATACAGCATCACAACACAACTATGAAGGGGACCCTGCCCTGATGAACACCTAAAGTCCACCCCTTAAAGTAACAGGCGCACCGAGAAAAAAAAATGGCCCAAATGAGAGAGAAAAAATGGTGACGAGATAGGGGTGAGCAGAGTCCACCTCCTCCTCCCCACTAGTGAAACACCTAGCCATTTTTCTGAGAAACAGAGCGAACACCCAACAGTATTCCAGCATATATGAAGATTGGTAACCAAGATTACAGCGGAAATTGAACCATCAGATGCCTGACGCAGACAGGAGGACCAGGGGAGCAGTCCAGGCCGGACAATTTTAAAGCCAGCCAGCAGAAGTTTTTGTGTTGTTTTTTTTTTTTGTTTGTTTTCTCTACCCTCCTTCCTGTCTGTCCTTCTTTATTTTTTGAATTGCTTCTTCCTTCCTTTCATTTAGTATTCCTAGTCTTCTCCTCCTTTTATTTCTAATTTTTTTATTATTTTTTATTTTTTTTACTTTATTTTTTTTTACTTTTTCTTTCTTCTTCCTTCCCCTCTCTTCTTTATCGACAGGTGAGACATTAAAACCTGGAGTTGTAAAGAGAACAGAGCTAGACCCAGACAAAGGTCAACCCAAAACACAGAGACAGTGACACAAAATTAACTTCGCTGCTCCAGAGAACTTGACAGATCAATTTAAGAAACAGACGCTAGCAAGAAGAGTCTCACAAACAATGGGAAGACAAAGAAACAATCCACAAATGAAAGGAAAGGAGGAAGCCCCAGAAATAATGATAAATGAAAGAGAGGCAAGCCAACTATCAGATATTGAGTTCAAAGAATTGGTTCTCAGGAAGCTCAAGAAGCTCGATGAACTCACAGAAAATTACCACAAACTACAGGGAAACTATAATGAACTCACTGCAAACTATGTCAACATGAAAAAGGAAATAGAAAATATCCAAAAGGGCCAAGAGGAAAGGAAGAATACAATATCTGAGCTGAAGAACACAATAGAAGGAATCAAAAGCAGACTCGATGAGGCAGAAGATCGGATCAGCAAGCTGGAGGACAAGGTAGAAAAAAACACCCAAAAAGAGCAAGAACATGAAAAGAGACTCAAAAAGAATGAAGAGGTATTAAGGGGAATGCAGGACAACATGAAACGTAATAATATCCATATAATAGGGATACCAGAAGGAGAAGAAGAGGAGCAAGGGATAGAAAACGTGTTTGAAAAAGTAATGATGGAAAACTTCCCTAATCTGATGAGAGAAAAAGTCACACAAATTCAGGAAAAAAAGAGAGTCCCAATCAAAAGGAACACAAACAGGTCCACTTCAAGACACATCATAATTAAAATGGCAAAATTCCAAGAAAAAGAGAATCTTAAAGGCAGCGAGGCAGAAACAGGAAGTAACATACAAGGGAGCCCCAATAATGTTAGCAGCTGACTTCTCAATGGAAACACTCCAAGCCAGAAGAGAATGGAAAAGAATATTCCAAGTAATGAAAACCAGAGGGCTGCAACTGTGGGAATTCTTTTCACACGCATGACGATATGCAGTCCCGGGATCCACAAGTCTGAGCAAAGCTCCGTGTGAGGAAAAATTATTCCCGTGTGGGCAACCGTAAACTCATGTCCGTGGAAAAAAGAATTCTCTAATAGGAATTTGGCAAAAATACTTCTTAAGAAATTCTCTACCTTGCTGAGCCTCTTTCCCCAGAGCCAAGAAGCTTAAGTTATGGATCCCTGCCTCAATGTTTTGTAGTCCTAAAAGTTAACAGCCCTAGCTAGCTTACCCTCAATTTACTTGACTCCTGTTTAATGTACTGCCCCGGTCCTGTTTGCCACCAGACCTGAATTTATATCCTAATGCTCTGTACCCCAAACGTTTACTTTGCTAAGTAAACCTACCACTTATCTATCCCCTTCCCGTATATCTTCATGACCTAGCTGAAAACCCCTGATTCTGCATAAGTTCATGAATAATCAATCCAATGTAAATGTGTCCTAAACTTCTAATAAAAAGCCTGGCTGAGCTATGCCCGGGGCCTTTCCAGAGATGGAGGGAAAGACCTGTGGCAACCAGAACTCCTTATCCAAGCAAGTCTCTGGGTGAGATTGATTCACGCGTTCAGTAGCAGTCCCCCATGGATTTTGCAGGACGAAATCCCATCATGCAACCAAGGCTACTGTATCCAGCAAGGCTCTCAATCAAGATAGATGGCCAAATAAGGAGCTTCCAAGACAAAAGAAGTCTAAAAGAATACACCTCCACCAAACCAGCACTGCAAGAGATGCAAAAGGGACTGCTTTAAGGAAATAAAGTAAAAGAGAGAGAGAGAGAGGAACACGAATACAAAAAAAAAATGGCAATGAATAAGTACCTATCAATAATAACCTTAAATGTAAATGGATTAAATGCTCCAATCAAAAGACATAGAATAGCTGAATGGATAAGAAAGCACAATCCACACATATGCTGCCTACAAGAGACCCACCTCAGGACAAAAGACATACACAGACTGAAAGTGAAGGGCTGGAAACAAGTTTTCCAAGCAAATGGACAGGAAAAAAGAGCCAGGGTAGCAATACTCATAGCAGACAAAATAGACTTCAAAAAAAGGGCCATAAAGAGAGATCCAGAAGGATACTTCATAATACTCAAGGGAAGAATCCACCAAGAAGACATAAACATTGTAAATATATACGCACCCAAAAAGGAGCACCCAAATACATAAAGAAAATCTTGGAGGGCTTCAAGAAAGATATTGATAGCAACACAATTATAGTAAGGGACTTCAACACCAGACAGTCAAAAATGGACAGATCTTCCAAACAAAATATCAGCAAAGATATTGTGACATTGAATAATGCCCTAGAAGAAATGGACTTAACTGATATATATAGAGCCTTTCACCCCACAGAAGCTAAATACACATTCTTTTCAAATGCACATGGAACATTTTCAAAAAGAGACCATATGATAGGACACAAAACAAGCCTCAACAAATTCAAGAAAATTGAAATCATATCAAGTATTTTCTATGACCACAAGTGACTGAAATTAGAAACCAACCCAAAGGAAAAAACCCCAAAACACTCAAAAGCATGGAGACTGAATATCATGCTATTAAACAATGAATGGGTCAAGGATGAGATTAGGGAAGAAATAAAAAAGTTCCTCGAAACAAATGAAAATGAACTCACAACAACCCAAAACTTATGGGACACAGCGAAGACAGTCCTGAGAGGGAAGTTCATAGTGATACAGGACTACCTAAAAAAAAAATAGAAACATTTCAAACAAACAACTTAACCCTACACCTACAAGAACTCAAGGAACAACAACAAAGACAACAAAAAGACACCCCAACAACAAAGAAACCCAAAGCAAGTAGAAGGAAAGAAATAACCAAGATCAGAGCACAATTGAGGGACATAGAGACTAAAACAACAATCCAAAGAATCAATAAATCTAGGAGATCATTCTTTGAAAAAATAAAATCAACAAGTCTTTAAGCAGACTCAAGAAAAAAAGAGGCCCCAAATAAACACAATCAGAAATGAAAGAGATTACAACTGATACCACAGAGATACAAAAGATTATAAGAAATTACTAAGAACAACTATATGCCAAGTAATTTGAAAACCAGGGTGAAATGGACAAATTTCTACAAAAATATAATCTCCCAAAACTGAATCAAGAAGAAGCAGAAAGCCTGAGCAGACCAATAACAGCTGATAAAATCAAAGCTGTAATAAAAAACTCCTGGCACACTAAAGCCCTAGACTGGACAGTTTCACAAGACAATTTTACAAAACATTTAAGGAAGAGCTAACCCCTATCCTTCACAGAGTATTACAGAAAATCCAAAAAGAGGGAAGACTCCTGAACTCTTTTTACGAAGTCAGCATCATCCTAATTCCAAAACCAGACAAAGATACAACAAAGAAAGAAAACCACAGTCCAGTATCACTGATGAACATAGATTCTAAAATCCTCAGCAAAATATTGGCAAACTGCATCCAGCAATACATTAAAAAAATCATACATTATGATCAAGTGAGATTCATCACAGGGATTCAAGGATGGTACAACATTCAAAAATCAATAAATGTAATAAATCACATTAAAAAAGGAAATACATAAATCACATGATCATATCAATAGATGAGGGAAAAGTATTTGATAAGGTACAGCACCCATTTATGATAAAAACACTCAGCAAAGTGGGAGTAAAGGGAGCATTCCTCAACATAATAAAGGCCATATATGAGAGACCTACAGCCAACATCATACTCAATGACCAAAAACTAAAAGCTTTCCCACTAATATCAGGAAAAAGAGAAGGATATCTGCTTTCACCACTTCTATTCAACATAGTATTGGAAGTACTAGCCACAGCAAACAGAGAAGAGAGAGAAATAAGAGACATCCAAATTGGAAAGGAGGAAGCAAAACTGTCATTGTTTGCAGATGACATGATAGTGTACATAGAAAACCCTAATGCCTCCACCAAAAACTACTCGACCTAATAAGTGAATCTGGCAAAACAGCAGGGTTCAAAGTCAATATTCAGAAATCAAAGGCATTTTTAAACTCCAGTAATGAAAGGTCAGAATCAGAAATCAGGAAAAAAGTCCCATTTGCTATAGCAACAAGAAAAATAAAGTACCTAGGAATAAACCATACCAAGGAGGTGAAAGACCTGTTCTCAGAAAACTACATAACACTGAAGCAAGAAATTAAGGAAGACAGAAATAAATGGAAGCATATACCATGTTCATGGATTAGAAGGATTAACATCATCCAATTGTCCATATTACTGAAAGCAATTTATGGGTCCAAGGCAAATCCTTATTAAAATATCAATGGCATATCTCACAGATATAGAACAAACATTTCAAAAATGTATATGAAACTGTAAATGACCCCAAATGGCCACAGCAATTTTGAGAAAGAAGAACAAAGTAGGAGGGATTACAATAACAGATTTAAAAAACTATATTACAAGGTCACTGTAATCAAAACAGTATGGTACTGGCATAAGAACAGACACCTAGATCAATAGAACAAAATAGAGAACCAAGAAATAAATCCAAGTCTCTATGGTCAATTGATATTTGACAAAGGGGGCAGAAGCATCAAATGGACTAAAATACCCTCTTCAGCAAATGGTGTTGGGTGATCTGGATAGCTACATGCAAAAAAATGAAACTAGATCACCAACTTACACCATACACAAAAATGAACTCAAGATGCAAAAAAGGCACTGGCTGGTGCAGCTCAGTGGATTGAGTGATGGGCTGTGAACCAGAGTTGCTAGTCTCATTCCCAGTCAGGGCACATTCCTAGGTTATGGGCCAATTCCCGAGTGGGGGATGTATGAGAGGCAACCACACTTTGATATTTCTGTCCCATTCTTCCTCCCTTCCCCTCTCTCAAAAAAGAAATCAATAAAGTCTTTAAAAAACACATTTAAAAAAGATGGATAACAGAATAAAACATAAGTTGTGACACCATAAAAGTCCTGTTGGAAAACAAGGCAGTAAAATCTCAGATATTCCATGCAGCAGTATTTTCATCAATATGTCTCCCTAGAGCAAGGGAAATAAAGGAAAGAATAAATAAATGGGATCTCAAATCTTCTGCACAGCTGAAGAAAACAGCATTAAAATAAAAAGAGAACCAAGCACATGGGAAACCTTATTTACAAATCATACCTCAGACAAGGGTTTGATCTCCAAAATATATGAAGAACTCAAACTACTCCAGTTCAGGAAGACAAACAACCTAATTAAAAAATGGGCAAAGTATCTGAACAGACACTTCTCAAAGGAGGACATACATAGGTCCCAGAGACACATGAAAAGATGCTTAGCATCACTAGCCATCAGAGATGCAAATTAATACCATAATGAGATACCACTTCACATGGATCAGAATGGCCATCATAAACAAATCAACAAACAACAAGTGTTAGAGAGGTGGTGGAGAAAAGGGAACCCTAGTGCTCTGCTGATAGGAATGCAGACTGGTGAAGCTACTGTGTAAAACAATATGGAATTTCTTCAGAATACTAAAAATGAAACTGCCTTTTGACCCAGCAATTCCACTGCTGGGATTATACCCTAAGAACCCTGAAACACCAATTCAAAAGGACCTAAGCACCCCAATGTTCATAGCAGGACAATTTACAATAGCCAAGTGCTGGAAGCAACCTAAGTGCCCAGCAGTGAATGAGTGGATCATAGAACTGTGGTACATTTACACAATGGAATGCCACACAGCAGAAACAAAGAAGGAGCTCCTATCCTTTGCGACAGCATGGATATATCTGGAGAGCATTATGCTAAGTGAAATAAGCCAGGTAGTGAAAGAGAAATACCATATGATCTCACCTGTAAGTGAAAGCTAATCACCAAAACAAACAAGCAAGCAAAATACAACCAGAGACATGGAAATAAAGAACAAACTGTCAGTAAACAGCTAGGAAAGGGGAGAGGATTAATAGGGGATAATAGGGAAAGGGCCATAGAACATGTATAAAGGATCATGGACAAAGCCAAAGGGAGTAGGTTCAAGGGTGGGAGGCAGGCATGGGTGGGGTGGCGGGGGAATAGTGGGGTGGAAATGGATACAACTATACTTGAACAACAATAAAAAAAACAGCAAAATAAAAACAAAAATAAAATGGCCATATTACCTAAAGCAATATACAGATTTAACGCAATCCCCATCAAAATTCCAATAGCATTTTTTCACAGAAATAGAACAAAAAATCCTCAGATTTGTATGGAAAAACAAAAGATCCTAAATTGCCAAAGCACTACTGATTTAGAGGAAAAAAAAAAAAAGGAATAAAGCCAAAGGTATCACTGATTTCAAACTATACTACAAAGCCTACAATAATCAAAACAGTGTGGTACTGGCCAAAGAACAGACACACAACCAATGGAACAGAACTGAGCACCCAGAAATAAAGCTGCATATATTTGAGCAACTAATTTTCAACAAAGGAGCCAAAAATATACAATGGAGGAAGAAATATTTCCTCAGAAAATTGTGGTGGGAAAACTGGAAAGCCAGATGCAAAAGAATAAAACTAGACTGCTGACACTATTCATAAAAATTAACTGAAAATGGATTAAAGATTTGAATATATAAGACATGAAATGATAAAATATACAGAAGAAAACATAGGCACTAAACTTATGGACCTTGGTCTCGGGCACTAAACTTATGATCCCAAAGACAAGAGAGGTAAAAGAAAAAAATAAATGAATGGGACTACACAAAACTAAAAAGCTACTGCACAGCAAAAGAAACCATCAATAAAGAAAAAAGGCAACAAAATGAATGGGAGAAGGTATTTGCAAATGAAACCTCTGATCAGGGGCTAATATCCAAAACACATAAAGGACTCATACAACTCAAACAATCAAAAAATCTGATTAAAAATGGGCAGAGGACCGAATAGACAATTTTCCAAGGAAGAAATACAAATGGCCAACAGTTATATTAGGAGATGGTCAACATCACTATAGGAAAAACGCAAATTAAAACCACAATGAGATACCACGTTGTTGGAAACCATCTTGCCTGGTTTTGAGAGCTGTAACCCCGCTGACAGGCAAAAAGGCACCACAGACAGGAGACCTTGGGACCATCAGCCACTAAGGAGACAAAACTTATCCTCCCCACAGAGGGACAGCCTCTGCACCCTGCTTGGCACCTGGAGGATGGCTGGATAGTCAATGATGCGTAAGATTCCCCAAGGAAGCAACAACCTAAAACAGGCACAGTTGTGATGGGGCCATCAGGGAAGGACTTAGGGGATTGTAGAGGAGGGACAAAAGACCCTCACCCCTCAGCTTCATCATTATCTGAGTCCTCATTCTGTCTGTACAAAGTCTCCTAATCTCTTGGCTGCCTTGTTTCCCCCACCTGATTCAGGCCTGAAACAATGGTGAAGAGAGGTACAGCCCTGTGCCAGAACCAGCAGTTCCCAGGAGCAATCAGACCTGAGAAAGAATACATTAAATCCTGTGAAACCTGCTTTGCCAAGAATGTCCTCAATTTAAATGTTAAGGGTCCAAGCACAAAATAAGTTTGTTTCCCAAGGTTTTACAGCCAATTGGCATCACCAGACCCTGACTCCAAAGGACCCCCATGATCCCAGAAATGTCATCTGTGAACCATGCCTCCTTTCTTTGACATGCATCCCTATGCATCTAAATTCAATAAAAGCCCATTGAGAGAGAGGCTCTACACCTTTCTCCTCTGAGAGACTGGTCAGCCTTCCCAAGCAGATCATGTCTTCGTAGATTTATTCTCATATGTGGCAGTGGGAAGCTCTGTGGGCAGAGCACCCCCACACCACCTCACAACTGTTAGAATGTTTATTATCAAGAAGAAAAGATTTAAGTGTTATAGAGGATGTGGAGAAAAATGAACCTTCCCAGTGCTGATAGGAATGTAAATTGGTGTAGCTAGTATGGAAAACAGTATAGAGGTTCATCAAAAAATTAAGAATAGAGCTACCATATGACCCAGGAATACCTCTTCTGGGTATATACCCAAAGATTTTTATAACACTCATTTATAAAGACAAATGTTCATTGAAGCATCATTCGCAATAGCCAATACACAGAAACAATCTAAGTGCCTTTCTGGATAAACAAGATGTGGTACAAATATATGAAATACTACTCAGCCATAAGAAGATGAAACATTGCCATTGGCAACAACATGGATGGATCTTGAGAGTATAATGTTAAATAAGTCAGATGTAAAAGAGCAAGAACCATATGATTTCACTCAGATGTGGAATATAAAAAAGCAACAAATGAACAAACAAAACAAAAAAATCAAGCTTATAGATACAGACAACAGTATGTTGGTTATCAGAGGGAAAGATGGTGGGGGGACAATGAAGAGGGTAAATGAGTCAAATATATGGTGACAGAAGAAGACCAGTCTTTAGGTAATGAGCACACAGTACACAGATGTTGTATTACAAAGTTGTACACCTAAAATTTGTTATTATCAACCAATGTTACCCCAATAAATCTTAAAAATAAAATAAAACTACAAAAGAAATCCTTCCAGCCCTGACTGATGTGGCTCAGTGGAATGAGTGTTGGCCTGCAAACCAAAGTGTCACTGGTTTGATTCCCAGTCAGGGTACATGCCTGACTGGAAGGCATGTGGGTCAGGTTCCCAGTAGGGGGCACATGAGAGGCAACCATACATTGATGTTTCTCTCCCTCTCTTTCTTCCTCCTTTCCCCTTTGTCTAAAAATAAATAAATAAAATCTTTTTAAAAATGTTTTCTTTAAAAAAAAAAAAAGGGAAAAAGAAATCCAACCTCTTCCTAGTTCCAAATCCATTCCCACATTTTGGGGTGTTATAACAGCCTCTCACTCTTGGTACCAAAATATGTATTAGTTATCTTTTGCTATGTAATCATATGCAACCATGACCACTATCCATTTCTAGAATTTAGCAATAAATTCCTTCAAAAAATGTAAATAAGAAAATGTTTTATTTAAAAATTTTTAAAACATTCAAAGTTGAGTAGCTTAGAAAAACATTTATTATCTTACACTTTCTGTGCATCAGGAATCCAGGTCCTCATCTGGGTCCTCTAGTTCAGGGTATATCACAGACTGCAATCAAACTAGGTTAGGGCTATAGTCATGTCAGTCTTACTGGGGGCAAGTATCGGTTTCCAAGCTCACTTGCAGTTGTTGGCAGGTTTCAGCCCACCACAGGCTACTGGACTGAGGTCCTTGTCAGTTCCTCAGCGTGTGGGCCTTTCCCCAGGGCAGATTGTTTTGTCGGAGCAGGCAAATGAGAACAGTGGAAACCAGTTGAAGTCAGTCTTTTGTAACCTAATCTTAAACATCCCATCACTTGCAATGGATTTTATTCAATAGAAGCAAGTCTGTACTTCTGCCTCACACTAAGGTAGATGAATCCACAAAGGTCTGAATACCAGAAGGGATAACTGGGACTCATTTCAGAATCTGCCAAAACAACCCACAAGGTATACTTCTCATTTTAGGCAATGTAGTTTTCATCTCTGTAAGTTCGATATGGATCATTTTAGTATCATTTACATCAACTTAACATGCAAAACCTGTTCTCCAACTTTGTGAACATACAGAATACAGTTACAACTTTAATGCCCTGTGTATTAATTCTATCATTGGGTCATTTGTGGGTCCATTTTATTTTCATTTTCATTATGGATCCCATTTTTCAGGCCCTTTGCTTGCCTGGTGATCTCTGATTGGATGTCAGATACTGTTACTGTATGGTTGCTGGATAGTTTTGTGGCACAATGATTTGTTTTTTCTGGGATGTGTTAAGATACTTGGAAATAGTTTGATCCTTTCAGGTGTTGCTTTTAAACTTTGTTCAGCAGAACCGAAGCAATTAGTTGAGGTCTAACTTTACACAGTACTGAGGCAACAACTCACTGAAAATTCGATCAGATGCCCTGTGAATGATGATGTTTTTCCACTCTGGCTGGTGGAAACAGGAATAGTCGAGGGCCTGGGTAAGCTCTTCCTAATCCTTTCACATAGCTTCTGTATGTGCATGTGCTAACTAGTACTCAGTGGAAGCTAGAGAGACCCTAAGCACATATCTACAGTTCTTTGTGCAGCTCTCCTATTTTGGTATTTTGTCCTTGCAAATTCCACTGCCATGGAGTGTAAGGGCTGACTCAAGGAAAAGGCAGGAGGAAAACAGGATAGACTGTCACCAGTAAACAGTTCACTCATAACTTTCCTCAAGAAATATATAGGCATGGGGCTGGCTTTAGCTCAGCGGGTACTTCGAGGTTCAAGCATTACTTCAAGAAATAAATAGGCAAGGTTATTTTACTTCTTTTAAGTCCATAAGCTTTGAAAAGTGCCCAATTCAAGAGTCAATGGGTACCTACTGTATGTCAGATATTGGGGTACACATAGAACTCAGACTAAGACACACATGTGAAAACAAAACAAAACAAAGCATAAAGGACATAGGACAGTAGAGGACACTATTAGGGGTAGGAGTTAGGCTTCCTGGGGGTGATCTCCCAATTTACTTTGAAGGAATAGGAATTTGTTACATGGCTTCAAACAAAAACTAAATCCAGACTTGGTAGAGACTTCATTTGAAAGAATTATTTCAAAGGGAGTGGGGGACAGCTATTGCAATAGGGAGAATGTGCTGACCATAAGATCTGTGTCTAAAGGGTTAGACAAAAGTTTTTCTTTTATAATGAGGGGGAAAAGAGTGGAAACAGGGCACTGGGAAGCAGAATGAATGAGAGAGGAATGGTCAGACAGTAGATCAGACTGTGTTTAACCCTGAGTTTAGCCTGTTCTCAGGAGAGGGCTGTCAGCTACAGGTAAGTCAAAATCCAAGGGCCAGGTGAAAAGGAGAGAATCTTAACCAAGATTGTGTAACAAGCATTTTGCTCCTATTGAACATTGGGGAAAAGCAATTCAACTAATTATTTGAGGCAAAGAATTGGTATTTGAAAGGTCTATGTCTGGCCTTGTCATAGGTACTCAATCAACTGGGCACCCATGATTCTTATCTAAGTTGTATGTGAAGGGTGGTTCTTTGCAGTAAGCTGTTTTTCCAGAACGCAAAAGATCACAAAGCTCACTTAAAATTCAACACTGCCAGGAGAGAGATTAGGAAACAAAAAACCAGCAAGTGCCAGCCCACTAGGAAGTGAAATGCAAATCTACAGGCCTTAGCACTTACATGCCTGGACACAGGTCTTGGGTCTGGCTGTTCGGGGCCATTTCTGGGGTTTGCGTTGACAAAGTGCCCAACTGCATGTTAGCACCAACTGCTGGCCAGGCTACAAAAGTGTGTTGTGTCCCTGAAAGGCAAGCTCAGAGAAGAATTTGGGGAAGGTAGATATTGCTTCAAAGCACTCCTACTACAGTAGGCACTGTCATCTCCCGAGGGCTGCCATGTCACTGCTTTGTGGAACTGGACAGGAGTGAAAGTACTAACCACTGGGAAGTAGAAGGATACACAGCTAAAGGATGGGCTGGGACTCCAAATTTAGAGCCTTACTGAGCATAGGCTTTCAACACTCCCCAGGTGTGAATGCTGCTGCCCATTACTATAAGCCTCTACCTCAAAATAAGTGTTTTTTTTTTTTAAAGATTTTATTTATTTATTTTCAGAGAGAGAAGGGAGGGAGAAAGAACAATGTATGGTTGCCTTTCACATGGCCCTCACGGGGACCTGGCCCGCAACCCAGGCATATGCCCCGACTGGGAATCGAACCAGGACCCTCTGGTTCCCAGCCCGCGCTCAATCCACTGAGCTACACCAGCCGGGCCATCAAAATAAGTTTTTTTTTCATGATCTATGCCTGTGTGTGCCTTTATTTCAGAGAGCAATTCTGCCTTGTCTTTTCCTTAACACCCTTTCTTTCATTCCAGAACAAGAGGAAAAAAGCCCAAAGACATCTTTTCAGAATAAAGGAACTAGCTACTAAAGACTCAAGGGTAATAGGCTGCTATTAGGAGAGGAATCCAGCCTCCCAGGAGTATCAGAAATGTATTTGGGGGAGAAATAGAGGTCTTTCTCTTAGAGAACATCAGGAGCTGTGTGCACTGTGGCTTCCTAATGAGGTGATGGCCTTAAGGTGACCTAGAGGACCTACACACTGTGGGCTCCCTCTGTTGAATGCACCTGAGATAAACAGGAACAGGTAGCACTGCAAACTGCTTCAGGCTCTTCCCTCTGCCTGGGCCACACCCTATTCCTGGCTACCAGGGCCTTTCCCCAGTCAACACTTCAACACCAAGTAGCAAGTCTCTTCTCCTCACCCCAGTAACTCCCTCAGAATGGGCTCCACCACACTTTACCTGCTACAAAGTGTGGACTTGACAGGCAGTTGTCATACAGTTGTGAAGCATGCCTATGACAAGGAAGAAGGGCATCTATAATGAAAAGTGGTTCAACAGTCCATTTGTTTATTCAGGAAAATAGTAGGATAATTAATACACCTTAAATATTACACATTTTTATATACAGTAATGACCACTCCCCAACAAGTTTGAAAATGGTCTGAAAAGAGCAAAAAAGTATAGACCCCCCACTACTTTTTTAAACCCTGGATAACCCATGGAGACAGAACCAAATTCTTGATATATTTTCTTGAATATAGCATCAGTGTGGCCAATGCTGGAGGGAGAACATGAGTTGTCTGCATAGCCCCGTGGCTGTCATTTCCGGAAGCGCTTGAAAAGGGGGTGCACGTGCTTGGTGGGAGCCTTGCTCCGTGCTGAGTGGTACTCCATGTACACAGTGTCGTCGGCCCCAGACATGGAGCTCATTGTGCCAAAGCGCCGAGATACCTATGGGGGACCCAGCCCACTGTTAGTTTCCAAGGGGAAAGACATTCCTTTGGTAACATTTGTAATAAGTTTCATAAATTTTTTAAGTTTAACAAAGTTTATGATATTTAAATAACATTTATTAACCACTTACCATGTCTCAGGTATGGTTCTAAGCAGTATACACATGCTTACATGTATTAACTCATCTAACCCTCACAAACATTGTAATCTCCACTTTATAGAAGAGGAAACTGAAGCACAGACAGGGTAAGTAACTTGTATAAGATCATACAGCTCTTAAAGAGATGGGACTTGAACACAGGCAGTCTGGGTTCAGCTTCCCTATACTTAAACGCAATGCTACACTACCACTCTTAATGACAATTTTTGAAGAGAATTTTTTAACAGTGAGGGCAGAAGTCCTACAAAATTTCCCAAGACTCTACCACAAGGCTTTGAATCAAGCGGAAAACCAGAAATCCTAGGCTTGACTCTCGTCTTTGCATCTTATTGGGTGACCTTGGGCAAATACTAAATCCCTGCACCTCAGTGAAGTCATCTGTTAGATAGGGATAACCATACCTGCCTAGACATAGGTGTTACGAACAGAAACCACTCAAGTCCAGGGTGTGTCCCAGAGTCTGGCACCCACAGGGACCAGATGGCAACTATACACACAGATGGGCCCTGAAGTAATGCCTGTAACAGCCTGGCCTCAGGCGACCCACTGTGAGGTAGGACTGACTCAAAATCACCCATGATGTGGTCACAGGAAGGAGTTTCCCTGGGACCTCCATGGAGAGTGCCAGAGAGCCAGCCCCCAAACCCCAGATCTGATGGGAGCAAGGTCTCTGGCTGCAGGGAAGGCAGCACCTCTCCTAGTGATGTTGCTTCTCTCTTTCCTTGTTCCAGTCATTACTCTCCTTTTGGCTCTAATACCAATTTAGTTTCAAATGCACCAAACTATGCTTCTCTCCTTGGAGGGCCTGATTAAGAATTCCCCATAATGATACTTTTGTTAATCATGCCATGCCTGACACGTAATAGGCATTCAATAAGTATTCGCAGAAATAAAAAGTTGAGTACTTTCATAAAACTCCAAATTTTCTTCAAAGTAAGTATTGAAACTACAAAATGAGTTGACCCTCAGATCCATTTTATAGGCTAGAAGGCTCAGCTAGGGACTAGGGAGGAAATCAGAGATGAAGTGACTTGCCCAATGCCAGGAGTGGCAGCCCCAGACACATCACACTCCTTTCTACAGCTACCCTAGTAAGAGCCTGAGGTCATATCTGCCATTCTAGGCTTCAACATAAAAATACTAATAGTTGTAGAGCAAGAGATCAATTACAGCCACTGTGGGCTCAGCCATGTAAAACAGCATGTACAGAAGGAAAGACACATACCAACAGCTTAATGGGTTGTTAGAATTTTCTTCTCTACAAGTTTTTCAGAAGATTGCACAGGTACATACACACAACAGTGCATGTGTGTGTCTAAGAACTCAGTCCTTCAGCAGCCTCACATACCCACTCACCTGACTGGATCTGAAGCCAGACTCTCCTACCACCACCTCTTCCTCAGCATCCAGGTCAGTGGCAGCCAGGACTTTCTGCAAGAGCTGCTGTTGTTCTTCTTTTGTTGAAAATGCCAGCTCTTCTTCCTCCATGCCGGCAAGCTTTGTGATCACCTGTAAGGCCAAAACCAGCAGGCAACATGCTCCCTTTGCTTTCCCTCCCCTCACCTTCCCTACTGCCTTCTCTCAGGTTCACTTGCTCTGGTCACTTCCCTTGAGCACTGGCGTAGGTGGCTAACAGTGGAGAGCTCCTAAGGGCACTCCAGAGACCAGCTTTAGCAGTCACCTTCAATAGGAGTGCAATCAATGACTGCAAGACAAGAGAGGTTAAGAAAATTCCAGAGGAATCTGCTCCCAACACATAACAGCTAAATGATCCTTTACAAAAGATCAACAGGGATCTTGGCAATGTTGAAACATTTTGCGCCAGGTGACAAAAGGGACCAGAGATTAAAAGGCATAGCCTGCTGCCCCTAAGAAGGCCTTCAACCTCCTGGCCTGGACCCAGGGTTTCCAGCAGGGGGAGCACTTTCAAAAAACAAAATGTCAAGAACGGGTTTACAAGATTTTTCCTAAAAGAGCAAGATGACAGCCTGATGGAAAGATCTGGTTTTCATTTCTTTGAGGGTAACTTACTATAAGGTCTACCTAGCCCTGCAGTAAACTTAGACTGATTTATGTAAAGGGAACTTTTTTCCCTCTAATTCTTCTCATAATTTTAATTAAAAGAAAATTCCTTAAGCAAGGATCTGGCTGAGCCCTTCCAGTGGCCAGATGTGGATTACAGATATGGGACACTTCTGCCCTGGCCTGGCCACCCCTCCAGAG
Source organism: Micronycteris hirsuta (assembly GCA_004026765.1). Lineage (NCBI taxonomy): Eukaryota > Metazoa > Chordata > Mammalia > Chiroptera > Phyllostomidae > Micronycteris > Micronycteris hirsuta. The sequence goes on along the minus strand of PVJI01009728.1, from coordinate 15,094 downwards.
TCATGATTCTGGGAACTCTGACCCGGCTGCTCCCAGCTGCAGCACAAAAAGCGAAGAAGACAAAGACAGCTGCCACCAACACAAAAACTGTACATCAGGTGCCTTTCTGTCAATCTCACTGTTCAAAGAACTCATAGCACTTCCTAACTCAGTGCTTCTCCCACCCTACCACTCTCGCAGGGATAAAGTGTCATGAATGCTGTCAACAGGTCATGATGCAAATCTTTCAAAAACTGTCCCAAGAGTCCTGTCCTCTAGCCCAACATAAGAAGTCTGAAAAGTGTCACTTTCTTTGGATAAAAGAGGAGGTGTCAGACAACCTTATCCTCTTGTCTACAGCTAATAATAGAATTTCTCACTAAAGCATCTGTATAAGACAGCCTATAGTCTTTCTCAAATCAAGAACCTGGGAACCTATACAGCCAAGTTCTAGTGAGGTCCTTTTAGTCCCTTTCTTTCAGCATCTTCTACCCAACCCCACAAATAAAAACCCACTGGGACACTAAATCCTGATATAAACCTACTATTTGTGTCAGTAGGAAAGAAAATGCCTCAGCAAATGAAAATCAAAGCTTTAGAGTTTCCCAAGTTATTCAAATAACTGATTTGTAGTACACTGGATGGCTGTCATGTCTGTGAGGCCCTCTAAGGCCCAGACTCACCAGCTGACTATGGAAAGAGCTGTCCCAGTCACCTGGAGCGGTACCCCTTAAGAAAGTAACCCCAGGGTCTCACACTAACATACTGAGGGCTACAGTTTGTGGGTACCTGAAGTCCTGTTAGCCTCACATATTTCCCCACCAACATCTAATCTTTTTTGCACATAAGACAACTATAAAATGTTAATGAGCATATTCCAGCCTCTTGCTCCAAAGGTCCCATTCTTTGACCATTCACTGTGGGAAGCTAGGGAAATGAGGGGATCCTGAAAAATGTTTTCCCTCACAGACCTTGCAATTCAGGCAAAGACAAAGGGAGTCTGCAGCAAGCAGGGCCTCCAGTCCCCTAATGCTCCATGCTTGCCTGAGCTCTGTCCCATGCTGGTACTAACCATGGCCCCACTTCTCCTGGAGGCCTGAGTACAAAAAAAGCTGTGGCCCTACTCTGATCAGAGACCAAACAGAAACGTACCTTAAAGCTGTAACCCTGATCTACCAAGAATCTCTGCCGCTTGGTTGAATAAGCCATTTCCTGTGTGTCCTGAGATACCAGGGAATAGAAGAAAGCATTGTACTCCTCTGCAACCATTCCTGGAGAGAGGGCAGGAAAAAGAATAACATCAGCCATGAGAATGCAGGAACTAAGGTTCCAGGGCTCAGAAGCAAGTAATGCAGTGGGAGAGCTTTGCAATCAGGAGTTGATTGCCTGATTTTATATGGGGACTTCATCAAAATTAAAAACTTTTGTGCTTCAAAGAACACCATCAAAGTATCAGGGGGAAAAACACATAATGGTAAATATTTACAAAACATATAACTGATAAGAGATTTGTATCTAGGCTATATAAAGAACTATTACAACTCAATAATGAAAACACAACTCAATTACAAAAAGGGTCCAGGATCAGAATAGACACTTCTCTAAAGAGAATATACAAATGGCCAATCAGCACTTGAAAAGATGCTAGTCATCAGGGAAACACAAATCAAAGCCACAATGAGATACACAGTAGTATAGCTAAAATTTTTAAAAGACAAATGATTACAATTGTTGTCAAGGATGTGGAGAAGTTGGAACCCTTGTAAACTGTAAGTGAGAACATGAATGGTACAGCCACTTTGTAAACAGTCTGGCGGTTTATTAAAATGTTAACCATAGTAACTACCCGGCAATTCTACTCCTAGATACATAGCCAAGAGAACTGAAAACATACGTCCACATAAAACTTGCACATATATTTCATAGTATATTCTGTAAGCCAAAAAAGTAGAAACAATCCAAATATCCATTACCAGATTATTTATCAGATGAATGGATAAATAAAATGTAGTATGTCCCTACAATGGAACATCATTCAGCAATAAAAAGTGAAGTTTAAGACATGCAATATGGGTAACCCTTGTGATAATCATTATGCTAAGTGAAAGAAGACAGTCACAGAAGGCCCAAATTATGTGATTTATAGAGACAAAAAATTAGTGGTTGCCTGGGGTTGGAGGCTGGGAGATTATGGGAAATGAGGAATTACTGGTAATGGGAAAGGTTTTCTTTTGGGGGTGATAACAATATTCTAAATATAGATTGTGGTGATAATTATGCAACTTTGTGAATATACTAAAAACCACTGAATTGTACATTTGAAATAGATAAATTGTATAGTATGTGAATTATATCTCAAGAAAGCTGCCAAAAAAAAAAAAAAACAGCTCAGGAGGAAAACCTAGAACAGAATTAGCACAGAAACTAAGACAGAAAATACTGTAGCCTATAAAATCTGATCTTTCAGGAAAATCTAAACATTTATTTTTCACAGTTCTCATGTCAGCAGGTTAAGTATTGGTGTGCTACTTCTGAAATCAATTGTTCCCTAGTCTTATAAGAACTCATAGATGCAAAGGGGCCAAATACCTACCTCAAATAGTTTTTTCTCTTTCTTCTTTCAGTTTTATTGAGATAAAATTGACATACAGGCTATGTAAGTTTAAGGTACACAGCATGATTTGACTTATTTATATTGTAAAATAATTACCACAATAAATTTGGTTAACATCCATCATTTTTTACTGATACAAAAAAATGTTTTTTGTTTTGAGAAGAACTTTTAGGGTTTACCCTTAGCAATTTTCCAATATACTATACAGCAGCATTAACTATGTCCACCCAAAAATAAAAGGCCAAAGTCAGAGGCTATATGCATTTATTTAAAATCAAAAAGAATAGCTTTTCAGGAAGCACTGATTCAGGTAGAAGCCCAAATACTGCTCAGATTAGAAGACTAAAGCAATGGATGTTTATGAGAAAGGGAAGGGGAACAATTACACCAATAGAAAGAAGACCTTTCTACTGGTGCAAATAACATAACATAGAGATGCTCATTCTAAATAACGTTTTTAATTTTCAGTCCAGGAGTCATCACATCTACTTTCTTGTTATCTTTGAAAACAGTTTTTTGGGACATAAGGTTGCTTTAAGACCAGTCCAAAGGTTATTTTGCCCTATTTTAACACCCAAAGGTTTGAAAAGACATGCAAGGCAGTCCCTCTAGGATGACAGCTCCAGCTCCATTTGAAAGTGGCTCCATTTATATCTTTCTTTTTACAACTCTAGTCGTCATATTGTACATTACATACCCAGTGATTATTTACCTTGTAACTGGAAGTTTAACCTTTTTGAACACCTTCATCCAATGCCTCTAGTAACCACAAATTTAAACTCTTTATGAATTCGGTTCAGTTTTGTTTTTTTTTTATATTTCACTCATAAGTGAGATCATACAGTATATGACTTACTTCACTTAGCATAATGCCCTCAAGGTCCATCCATGTTGTTAGAAACGGCAGGATTTCCTTCTTATTTTATGGCTAAACAGTCTTCTAATATATATATATAACACATTCTCGTTATACATTCCTATGTCAAGGCACTAGATGATTATCATGACTTCGCTATTGTAAATAAGGCTGCAATTAACTTGGGGTACAGTTTTCTATCACCTACTGATTTCAGTTCTGTCAGATATATATCCAGAAATGGAATTACTGGATAATATGGTACTTCTATCTTTAATTTTTTGAGGAATCTTCATACTGTTTCCCATAGTGGCTGTACTAATTTATAATTACACCAACAGAAGGCATAAGGGTTGCCACCCTCCACCTTTTTAAGATTTTATTTATTTTTAGAGAGAGGGGAAGCGGGGGGAGAAAAGGGAGGGAGAGAAACATTGATCAAGTGCCTCTCATATGCGCCCCAACCAGGGACTGAACCTGCAACCCAGCCATGTGCCCTGACCAGGCTCAGTTGTTCACAGGAATCAACTGTGACCTTTTGCTTTGCGAGACAACACCCAACCGAGCCACATTGGTCAGGGCAAGTCAAATAGTATTTTAAAACAAAATTCTAAATCTAATTCAAAGGAGTTTTCAAACTGTGTGTGTGTGTGTGTGTGTGTGTGTGTGTGTGTGTGTGTGTGTGTGTGTGTATTTCTTACACACACAATTTCTTTTTTTGGTGAAGAATAAGGAAAGTAATGAATTACTTTCACATTTGCTACTATGGTTATATATGCTTGTCAGTTTCATAAAAGCTACAATTTATCCAGCAGCCTACTATATTTTGTTATGTAAGTCTCATTCCTCATAATAATCCTGCAAGATAGGACTGTCACTCCTACTTTAGATGGGAAATCAAGGCTCAGAGGGGCAAATTACTTGCCCAGATCACACAATTAGTCTGGTGCCCAAGTCCATGCTTGCTATTTCTAATGTGCCCTCTTCTCCACTTTAAACATAGTCAATTAGCTGTTTCTTAAACACAGTAAAATACAGTACAATTCCAACATGTGCCCACTAATGTTGTCATTTTCAAACATCCTACCTGTCCAGATGCCTCCTAAGATAAGTGAATTACTTGAGGACAGGGCCTGTGAACTTGTCTTAGGTCCTGGCTGGTCCCAGGAGGATGCCATGTCTGAGCAGCAATGTCAGTCCCTACCATGCCTGTAAATGAAATCTAAGCTTTTTTCTATGCCCTGGCTGGTGTGGTTCAGTAGACTGAGTGCTGGCCTGGGAACCAAAAGGTTGCCAGTTCAATTCCCGGTTCAGGCCACATGCCTAGGTTGCAGGCCAGGTTCCCAGTTAGGGGCGTACAGCAACTAATCAATGTTTCTCTCTCACATCAATGTTTCTCTCCCTGTCTTCCTCCCTTCTCCTCTCCCTAAAAACTAATAAATAAAATCTTAAAAAAAAAATCTAAGTTGTTTTTCTTTTTTTTTTTTTTTTACCGCAGTTAACAAGCAGAGTAATGCCTTTTGCTTCTTCATTCACTGAGCTTCCGATGCCCTTGATGCAAGCAGTCACTTAGGGCACCACAATTCACAGGTTATGAAGAAGGCATACACTTGTGGCTCCTCAAGCTGCTCCCCAGGCCCTCCCCTTATTCCTAACTTGAGGTTCAGGGGACACGTTCCAGCTCACACTTGCACTGGTGGCCCAGCTGTGCTTTCTCCCTTCTATACCTACATGATGCAGATTGCTGTCCAGCTCCTCTTACTATCTACCAATATAAGAGCTCAGCTTAGATGGCATCCATGTGAGTTCCAGACAGCTGCCATTGAAAATACCCACATATCCACCCTCAAGGCATGAGAAATAAGGGCCAAAAAGATCTTGGTCCTGTTTTGTGAATCCCTTCCCCAGGAGCACAAGTTCGCCATCACAAACACACAGGCAGCTCAGCCCTACCCTCTTCCTATCCAAGGTAGTTTGAAAGGAGAGACCTCCCAAAGAAGGGGGAAGATCACCTTTACCTTTTTTGGCTCGCAGCACTCGCCCTAGTCTCTGGGCCTCCTGCCGTCGGGAGCCACCATGAGATGAAATCTGAATGAGAACGTTTGCTTCTGGTAGATCAAATGATGTATCACCCACCTACAGAAATAAAGCAGCTGTGTGTCTGGGAAGGTTTTTATATATGAGACAAAAAGAGGAAAAAATCAACTGGTCTCAAATTTAAATAAGCTCTGTAGGTAATTAAGAAAAACAATCACTGTCCTCTTCTCTCTGTGCCAGGGTCTTTCGGATGCAGGCAGGCCTCTAGGAACTAGAGTGAATTCTCCTGAGAGCTGTCCTTTAGAAAACAATAAGGACCCACAGTCTCTACCATCTGTTTCAGCCACATTCTCAGTGTGGCTGCTAGGGGCCCAAAGACAAGAGGGCCCTATCAACAGAGACTTTCTGTAAGCAATTATTCTTATTTTTTGCTACACAAATAGGTCTGCCTAAAACCATCCACACTCTTAAACAGAGGCCATTGAGACCGGCTGCATGTGTTAGATATGTGACTTAGTAGCTGTCACTTGCCTTCACTGGGCTGGATTCTGACTCAGGGTAGCTGCCTCAGTTTGGGGCTTCCAACCATCTAAATTCCCACACAGACATCAAAGTTTGGTACTTACAGACCTAGTCACGATCGCTTTATAGGTAAATCTTATTTCTTTTGGGCTCTGGGTCTATCCTAATCTGAATGACTATTCTAAACAGTTGGGCCACAGCTTCTAACTGCAAATTAAAACCATTAGCGACTTGGGTGTACGTGAGTTTGCACTGCGCTTACATTCACCACCCATGACCAAGGCACAGCAGGAACAGGACAAAGGCTGCTGGTGACCCACAGGCCTCTCCAACTCCACAAAGAGAATTTCATCCAAATACCTACTTTTATCAGAGTAGGTGATGAACTTTTTTCTCTTTTATAAAGAAAATACAGCTTAAAATTCCTGCATCCTAAAAAGAGGTGGGAAAAACTTGTCAAGCAAAAGGACTACATAGGTTATAAATAAATCCCTATATCCCTAATACATAAATCCCTATATCTGTTTCTTCTACTATCCAGACAAATGGAAATGAAAGCTGACAGATGTTCCTTTAACAAACACCAATTCACTGGCCCCCTCTCCTTGGCCCTGGGATTGCTGGGACCTCACCACCACCGTGCATGTCACACAGACCTTGGATATGAAGATGGTGTTGATTTTGGGGTTGTGCTTGAAATTCTGGAGAATCTGCATCCTTTCTCCCTGAGATGTAGGACCATAGATATAGGGTCTAGAGAAGAACAAAGCTGTATTAGGAAGACCACAGAATCATTCCTCAATTTTCCTGAAGCATATCAGAGTAGGAGCTCCTGCAAAGTACTCTTTCCCCGGAAGCCCCGTCATTCAAGAATATCAGGAGGAGAACCATAAAAATGAGTGGCAATACACCCTCCCTACTCCTCTTCCAAAACACACACATACTTTCTCTCTTCCCCATTGAACTGAAGTTAAAGGTATCATTCTCTTTGGGATTTCCTCCTTTAATTTTTCCTTGGTTTTTGGACTAAGGTCTCTAGCCCTAAGCTTAGTGTCTATACAAAGAGAATCTCCCAGATTTCATGAAGCACAGTAGGGTAGAAAAGGAAACACTGCTGTTTGGAAACAACTGTTTCCTAATGACACAAGCATTCTCCAAGAAAAGGGTAGGAAGGAACAGAGCCACCTCTAGACTTTTTCCTTCTGACCTCCTATAACACTATGTTTAAAACCCTTCTATTTAATTCCTAGCTCTCAGCCAAAGGGCACAAGCCTATCTGACAGACTCAGTGGTCATCCATCATCTCTTGTGATCTGGCAATGTCATTCTTCTGCTATTCATGGAATGACCTAGTCTCTGTAACTTTAGTGTGGTGGTGATAATGACAAGGACAGCTACCAGATATATAGGTCCCACCCACACTAAACACCAAGCTGGATGCCATGTTGGAAAAAAATCCATCCATCCCTGCCAACAGTCCTCAGAACTATAAAAGACAGGTTTCACATTTCCAAAGTACACATAATTGAGGGGCAAGAGTCTGAGGCAGCTAAACCCAAGTGTAAAGGTTCCACCACCCAGGCCCACTAACTATCCCAGGGCAGTGCCCATGGAAGGCACAGAAAGCACAATTTTTGATCCTCCATACAACGCTTCCCAACCTTGTATCACAAAGTGGTAATGGGTGTACCTGGCATAGCAAAACTCTTGCCCATGGGGAAGCTGGGCAGGGCCTGGGACAGACGGACACTCCAGGTTAATGGCCTCTGGTCACCCCAACCTCTGCAAGTTTGTTACACAAGAGTGCTCAGAACACCAAACATATCTTCTATGTTATTTTCTATGTGTGCCATGTTGTGAAAAAGGCTAGAAAACACTGTTCTCAATAGCCTGTCTTTCAATACCCAGGTTTTTAGGTAGTTCTTTTTCTCCTTCCTCCTCATCACAAGAAAGAAGTCACAGGATGGTAAACCTCGAGTTTCTGAAGATTCCGTTATACAGGAAATGAAACAGAAGGGTAACCATTCTTCAGAAGAACCCCTACCATTTGTTGAACACCTTGAACACCTACAAGATGCCAGGGACAAGAATCCTCTGAGGTGGGTAGTGGTTAAGTCCACATGACACAGAGAAAGAGGAGGTTGAGAGGGGTAAACAACACCTCCGAGGTCACATAGCTATTAAGAAGAGTTGCTGGGAGTCAGATTCAGCATGTCAGATTCCAAGGTTGATGTCCTTCCTACTACCTCACATAGAAAATAACCCATCAGTCTCTCCTGCAAAGTAACTTAGTGACACCTATTCCTTTCTCATTAAGGCTGGGATAAACCAGAAGCTCGGAGACCCCCCTGTCCCCCATATCAGTCCTAAGCTACCGAATAGAGCAAATGCCTAGAATTCATAGGATCATTTTAAAGTAAGAAACAAGGAGAACAAAAGCACTTTATACATTTAAAGGCCAGATGAACAAAAAAGAAGGTAAGTCCAAGTTGAAATGATCTTTCCAGTATCCGTAAGAGAGCTACGAGCTGTTGCCCTGCATTGTCGTACACAGGCTCAGATTCCACAATGCCAAGGCCAGTGCCAAGACCAAAGAGTGTCCCTGATCCAAAAGATGCTCAGGAGGCTGCAACCAAAAGACAAGCCTCAGGTGTGTTCAAATGTAGGTGTGAAGGAGGATACCTGAAGAAGGCTCCAGGAAGAATGTAGATAGGTACTGAAATGGGGGGAGGGGTGGTAAGGAGAGATGTTCAATATGACACAATAAACATAAGCATTGTCTTGTTGCCCTTCTCATATTGACACTAATGTGACAGTAAAGGATTAAGAAGACACAAACTAGCCCTGGCTGGTGTAGCTCAGTGGATTGAGCGCGGGCTGGGAACCAAAGGGTCCCGGTTCGATTCCCAGTCAGGGCACATGCTTGGGTTGCAGGCAAGGTCCCCAGTGAGGGCCATGTGAGGAGCAACCATACATTGCTGTTTCTCTCCCTCTCTGTCTACCTCCCTTCCCCTCTCTCTAATAATAAATAAATAAAATCTTTAAAAAAAAAAAAAAAAAGAAGACACAAACTGCCCTGGCTGGTGTGACTCAGTAGATTGAGTGTCAGTCTGTGAACCAAAAGGTCACTGGTTTGATTCCCAGTCAGGGCACATGCTGGGGTTGCGAGCTGGGTCCCCAGTGGGGAGGCACATGAAAGGCAGCCACACATTGATGATTTTCTCCCTCTCTTTTTCCCTCCTTTCCCCTCTCTCTAAAAATAAATAAATAAAATCTTAAAATAAAAAGACACAAACCCACAACAACAAAGAGAACAGGATAAGTAGTAACAGCAGAGCAGAAGGGTGAACACATTGTGGTAGTCGAGACACAGGTGGATGCAGGCATAGTAACAGAGCTAGTAACTAGATAAAGCGGGTGCCCAAGCCAGCAGGAGGGAAAGTCAATGCAAAACAAGCCCTCTTCTATGCAGAACAGTCATCAGGTGCTTCAAAAGCTGGGTGAAGGGGCAGGACTGCAGACAGAAGGACTGGCAAAGTGTCTGGATGAGGAGCAGTGTGAGGCCCCAGACCTAGCAGCCAAGCATGCCTCCTCCCACCTTGCGGAAACGTGGAGGCTTACTTTCTAGATTCACAAGGAGGCTCTGCACTTAGGAACCTCTGGCAGAGCTGAGGACAAAGGCAAGACTGAAAGTGAAGAATGAAGGGAATCCCCTTCTCCCTCTCCCACCACATGCTGATATCCAGGGGATCAGAAGATTCATCTCTGGAGAAAACGTCCTACCCAAGAAAAAAGACCCAGATATACTGCATTTGGCAATCTCTTAACAAAGCACCAGGTTCTGCCCACTCATGCCATGCTGAGGTTCACAGGTAGGCAAACCCACTAAACTATATAGAAAGGCCAATCAGTTTCCTAGTGACTGACTCTTAAGAAAATACAACCAAGGACTACCAAAAATCAGAATGGGTCTGAACACAGAGGTGAAACAACTAAAACAATAAAACTTGAAAAACAGAGAGACAATGTAAGGAACAGAAGAAAATTTTAAAAGCTTTACCAGCTCCAGAGAAGACATTGTATGCATGAAATAAAATCAATTAGTAATAAAGAACTGTTGCAAATTAACAAAATCTTCAACAGAAGGGTTGGCAGACAAAGGGAGGAAAAAAGGTAAGAAAATTAGAGAAGTTGTTCAGAAGATCTAACATCTTACCAGCAGGGATTCAAAAAAAAAGAGAGAGAGAGAGAGAACAGGAAAAACAGTGAAGATGAGTTTAACAAGGGAAAAAACAGAAATTCTCAGATTTGAAACATGAGTTTCCATATTAAAAGGGTCTGTAATGAGTGCACATTACAATGAAAGAAAACCACACTAAACATATTGTTTTGAAATCTCAAAAAAATATCCTGAAAGCTTCCTAAGAGAAGGAAACAGATGACTACAACAGATCACATACAGAGAGGAATCAGAAGGGCATCAGACCTCTGAGTACTGCACTGGAAGCCCCAACAAGACTGAGTTCTGCCTTTAACATTCTGAGGCCCAGCCTAGCTAATAATCAAGTGTAAGGCTGAGTGAATACATTTGCAAGAAAAGTGTTTAAAAATGTTCCTACATACCTTCCATTGGGAACTACTGGAGGTTGTGCTCCTTCAAAATGAGTGACCAAGAAAGAGGAGACTGGAGATACAGAAAGGGACTCCAGCAGAGGAAGAGGCACAGGGAACTGACATGAAGATTACGGCTGAGCAGCATCCCTGGTTCCAGAGCAGAAGGATGAAGTGCTGGTAGGAATGTACCAGGGAAAGAAAGAAAAGAAGAACTAATGTGTCTGACCCTCCTGAGAGGAAGTTTATGGTTGTAGGAAGAGTCTGAAGAGCAGTAGTTAAGTGTATAAAAAAACAAGCAAAAGCCATTAATGGTAAGGCTGTGCCACTGGACCCTATAGGACACCTACTACATTAGGCCACACTACCAAGACACAGAGTCAAAGCATCTATACCTAGTACATAAAAAGAAACACAGGGAGGCTGCCAAAATGAGGAGACAAAAAAACATGGCCCAGATGAAAGAAAAGATCAAAACTCCAGAAAAAGAATGAAACAAAATGGAAATAAGCCATCTATCAGATGTAGGAAGTTTATGGTTGTAGGAAGAGTCTGAAGAGCAGTAGTTAAGTGTATAAAAAAACAAGCAAAAGCAATGGCAAGGCAATATTAACTCCAGAAAAAACAAACTTTACAAAAAACAATGTAATCATACTACACTATATGCCTTGGCATGAACAATACACATACAGTCAAAATAATTTAACAATGAATACTAACTTAACCCCAAAGAAACTAGGAGGATGGGAGAGGGCAGCGGTGTGTGCAAGAAAGCTAAATCCAAACTTTTATAGTAGAAAGCGAAAAGGCAATTTCTATAATTAATAATCAAGAAACTGCTAAGTAAATTATTACTTAGAAATATGAAGGTAAATAGAGAAAAGAGTTGAAAGTGGCTGTTTCTGGAGAATAGGAATTGTGAGTGGGAAGACATATAGGAACTGCTATTTTTCATAACAATCTATGTTACTCTGATAAAAAATATTTTCTAAATTGAAAAAAGTTATGGTTGTAGAAATTTAAGAAATTTAATCTTTCTGTGTCTCAGTTTTCTCATCTGTAAAATGGGAACAATGAAATGACCTTATACGGCTACAGTAAGGACTAGATCATAGCTTGCTAAAAAGAAGCTGGGCTGCATGCATACTTCCCTCTCCATCCCTACTGCCACAAAAGAAATTCAGGCCTGTCTTCAGACAGGGCTTCACCTTCTGCTATACTCGCAGCATTGTGTCACTGCAGTAGGCTTTAATCACAGGCATCAGGGTGGGGCTGTGGGCTGGTGAGGACTCTGCTCAGTGTTTTCCTTAAAATGTTCTTTCTCAATGCCAGGCCATACCTGGAATGCTGGCCCAGTCTGCCTTGCTCTCCTGGTCCCTAGCCCATACAGTCTGACCTCACTACTCCCCAGAGTGCTCACTCAGCCTGAAACTCCCGATGCGAACTTATGCCCACTTCTGGAGCCTAACTCCAAAGCAACATGACTCTAGCTTCTGCTTCCTGGGTTCAGGGTGACCATGTTTCCTTTTCTACACACTCTAACCTTTGACTCCAAGCAGTTGCTCCTCTGTCTTGCCTGGTTCCTAGAACTGGGGCCATAGAACCAGACCTTGAGATCCTAGTAAGTTTCTGAAAGCTTGAAAAAACAAAAACAAAAACAGGCACCTCTGCACTCTCACAAAGAGAAGATATTCTTACTTGTTCAGCCGAATGGCATATTCCTTTAGGGCAAACACATTATCAGCAAAGACAATAATCTTGTCATTCCTCCTTTCATGAAACTTGATCAGGAACTGGCAAGCTCTGAATTTGTTGGGGTTCATAGTATACAGTAAGATTCGCTTCTTGGTTTTGATTGCCACATACTCCCTGTAAAACTCAGGAGACATCGGGCACCAAACCTGAGATACAATAAGAAACAGGAGTCAGTTTGTAAGTTGAAACATCACACAGTTGGAAACTTTTGAAGATCATTTATTTAGCAGAATTAACTTTAAAACAAATCAAACAAAACCAATGGTATGTCACTTATATCTCAATATAACTGTAAACAAACACACACACACAAGACCTATATACTTAATGTTGAACCAGGACACTCGAACACATTAATCACTACACAAAGATTTTTAAATGTGTCCATATCCAGAGAATTATTTTCACACCAGTGCCAAGTGAAAGGCACCATACTCTCAACCTGTGGTACAAGTGATCCCTCTCCCTTAGATCACAGCGCTGATCGCAGCGTTGAGTTGACAATGCGCTGCACAGAGAACTACATACACACTTTCTAGCTCTGTCTATCGACAGAGCCTTGAAATGATAACCTAGTAGCAATGAATACACCTAATACCCAGATCTTGGCTTGTAAGTTTTATTTTCTACTGAAAGGCTCCATGGAAAATGGCTGATTCCAGGGCCAGAGCAAGTACCAGAACAAGTACCAGATGAATCAGAAATATATCGTTGAGCAGCCACGATGGAGGTGTAGGTAAATGTACTGTGCCCCCAGCACAACCAAAAGAAGGACAACAACAAATTTGAAAACAAAAAATAACTAGTACTGCCAGAAAATCAAACTGTATGGAAGTCTGATAACCAAGGAGTTAAAGAAGAAACATTCATTTAGACTGGCAGGAGGGGAGGAGACAGTCAGCCAGGGCAGAGAGGATGCCTGGAAAGGCAGTGTCTAGAGGACCTGGGTCGGCAAGGTGGAGGCTTGAAGACCAGGCGAGGTGGCGGCTGGCTAAGCGGGCAGTCCCACATTTGTGCTCAAATAACCAGGAAGAACTGGGGAGCAAGACAGACCACACAGGCCAGGGTTCCAGTGTGGGAAAATAAAGCCTCAATACCTCTGAATGAAAAAAACTGTGTGGGCTGAGGAGGCAAGAGTAACTCCCAGCCTCATAGGAGAGTTCATTGGAGAGACCCACAGGGTCCTAGATGTATACAAACCCACCCGCCCAGGAATCAGCACCAGAAGGGCCCAATTCACTTGTGTGAAGCGGGGAAAGTGACTGAAAGAGCTGAGCAAGCGGCATTGTTCCCTCTCAGACCCCTCTCCCACATACAGTGTCACAGTGAAACAATGTGGGTTGCCCTGCCCTGGTGAATACCCTAAGGCTCTGCCCCTCACAATGTAACAGGCATGCTGAGACAAAAAAAAATATGGCCCAAATGAAAGAATGGATCAAAGTTCCAGAAAAAATACAACTAAGTGATGAAGAGATAGGCAACCTTTCAGACGCAGAGTTCAAAACACTGGTAGTGAGGATGCTCATAGAAATATTGAATATGGTCACAAAATAGAGGAGGAAGTGAAGTCTATGAAAAGCGAAATAAAGGGATAAATAAAGGGATGTATAAATATAAGTAATATATTTATACAGGGAACCAACAGTGAAGGGAAGGAAACTGGGACTCAAATCAACAGTTTGGAGCAGAAGGAAGAAATAAACATTTAACCACAACAGAATGAAGAAACAAGAATTCAAAAAAAATGAAGAGAGGCTGAGGAACCTCCAGGACAACTTTAAATGTTCCAACATCGAAATCACAGGGGTGCCCGAAGGAGAAGAACAAGAGCAAGAAATTGAAAACTTATTTGAAAAAATAATGAAGGAAAAACTAATGAACTTCCCCAATCTGGCAAAGGAAGTAGACTTCTAGGAAGTCCAGGAAACTCAGAGTCCCAAAGAAATTGGACCCAAGAAGAAAAACACCAAGGCACATCATAATTAAGTTACTTAAGATTAAAGATAAGGAGAGAACCTTAAAAGCAGCAAGAGAAAAGGAGACAGTTACGTACAAAGGAGTTCCCATAAGACTATCAGCTGATTTCTCAAAAGAAACCTTGCAGGCCAAGAAGGGGCTGGGAAGAAGTATTCCAAGTCATGAAAGACAAAGACCTACATCCAAGAGTACTCTATCCAGCAAAGCTATCATTTAGAATGGAAGGGCAGATAAAGTGCTTCCCAGATAAGGTCAAGTTAGAGTTCATCATCACCACACCCTTATTATATGAAATGTTAAAGGAACTCAACTAAGAAAAAGAAGATCAAAAATAAGAACAGCAAAATGATGACAAACTCACAACTATCAACAACCAAACTTCAAAATACAAAAACAAACTAAGCAAACCACTAGAATGGGAACAGAATCACAGAAATGGAGATCACATGGAGGGTTTATCAATGGGAAGGGGGAGGAGGGAGAATGGGGGAGAAGATACAGGGAATAAGAAGCATAAATGGTAGTTACAAAATAGACAGAGGGAAGTTAACACATTGTATGCGGGGAGCGTTGATCGCAAACTAGCAGTTGGAGCGGGCCATTTTTGCTAATGTTTTGTGTAAATGGCAACATTCAGTAAAATTAGGATAACTTTAGTTTTACATATTTTTTTTCAATGAAACTTTTTGTGATTTACTATAAAATGTATACTGAATTATTTTTCTTAAATTTTAAACAGACAA
>PVJI01009727.1:36942-64068 GCA_004026765.1 Micronycteris hirsuta | reverse complement strand
AACAATCTGGCAGTAACCAGAGGGGAGGGGGAAGGGGATAATGGGGACAAGGGTATTCAGGAACTGCTATAAAGGACACATGGACAAAACCAAGGGGGAGGGTGGAAGCAAGGGAGGGAGGTGGGTTTGCCTGGGGTTGGGGGTGGGGGGTAAATGCAGACAACTGTAGGTGAACAACAATAAAATAATTAAAAAAAAAGAATAGTAGTGACACCTCTAGACAGTTTCCAAGTGAAATGCTTACCTATTTCTCCGGAGATGTGAGCAGCACAGCAGTTAAAAAGTACCACCCTGGATGGAGCCAAGAGTGCCTGGGTTCAAGCACTAGCCTGGCTACTTTCGCTTTAGTCAAGTGATTTCTCAGATTTTTCACATAAAAATGTTTACCAGCATCTACATCTCAAAGAATTATTATAAAGGTGTAATGTACAAGGCTATGTAAAATATTATTTGCCTGGCACATAATGTCAGATAGTGATGAAGATAATGATTTTTATTACTATCAAGTAACTACTATTAAATAATGTAATTGCTAGTCTTTCTACTCCTAACCTTTGGCATGGTAGTATTAGGAACACATTTGGAAGTCAGATATTCAGCATTAGAGGTAACCTTTTAGAGCCTTTTATACTAAGAAGGCCTGTCTTCAAAAGTTCATATTCTGTGAAAAAATACTTAAAAATTCAGGGTACACTACTCCCTTATAGAACAAACATCTATTTCAGACTCTCTACAAACCATGCCACTCTAAAGCAGAGGCAATCTACACAGAGGCAATCTTTAGCATTATAGTGGCTTGGCTCTGATAGTGATGTGCAGATAACTCAACCTCCTCAATTTGGCACTTTCTCCAATGTGATACATTCCTAGGGATGTTATTAGGCATGGAAACCTTAAGGGGAAAGACAAACACATTGATTGAAAATCACTGCTTTTAAATATACCTTCTCTGTTCTGCATTTGGAATTCATGGGGATCACTCTTGGTAGAGAATGGATCCACTAGTGCTGAACTTGAGGAGCCTGGCACACTTTGATAAAAATTCTTGGAGACTGAAGTATCAGGGCTTATCGGAGATCTGCTTGCAGGATTCGAATAATTTTCTGGATTTAGTGGTGGGTCCTTGGACTCTCCAGGAAGGTGCTCCTCTGTGGATGTGCTATTTTCCTCAGAAGAAAATAGTTCTTCTGAAAGAAAAAAGACAAAGGTGATTATCTTCAACAGATTTACATACAGTTCAGATATTATGAAAAGGTCAAAATTTTCCTAATTTTTAACAATTCACTTAAGCCATGCTATACTGAACTATAAACCCTTAACACAAAGTAATGGCCATCCCCTTCTTGGTGTTTATAGTAATGGACACTGTCCTGATATCCAAATTTATTCTATGACATCACCTACAGTTCCCATGGCAACCATCCCATGCCAGTTTTTCCACCAAGGCTGTGAATACCTCACGAAAGCATTCATTTTTAGAAATGCCATTCCTCACAACTATTTGTTATAATATGATCACACAGCTGGTTTCTAACATTTGCATACTACTTAGGCACCTAAAACTTTCACTGGTAAAAGGCACTGGGTTTTTCTATTCCTCAATCAGCTTTGAGCAGTATAAAGCTGAATGAAAAATTTTTACTGTAATGTTTTTTTAAATCTAAGGAGAAACAACAATTGTGCCCTTCTGAAGGAAGTAAATCACTCAACAAAGCTGCCAAAGTAGTAGCCTAATTGCCAAAATGATTTAGGCAAATATACCCCACTACCTCCAATACTACCACCCAAGAGGATACATAAGTGGTAGAGAATGACTTTTCTTCCCAATCCTGGGACATGTAAATACTATTTACCTTCAGAGGAAAACATCTCTGTTTTGGGGACCTTAAGAGCGAGAGGAGCCACATCAGATACAGGTTGCTCAGAAGGTCGTTTGGTGGTTTGTTTTTCAGTTACTTCTTCTTTCACTGTTTTCAAAACAGGTGTCTGTTATAATTAAGATACTCTAGCATTTTAATATCATTAGCATAAAACATTTTTGTTTTAAATCATTTTCCTATGACTTCATCAACAATTTACCAATTATCCTACTGTTTATGAATAACATGTTCATTTCATCCTATTAAATGTTTCAGTGATCACTAATATGTCCCCTAGAGCAACGGACATAAAGAATAAACAAATGGGACCTCATCAAAATAAAAAGCTCTGCATGGCTAAAGAAAACAGTATTAAAATAAAAAGAGAACCAACCGTACGGGAAAACATATTTGCCAATGATAACTCAGACAAGGGTTTGATCTCCAAAATATATAAAGAACTCATATGACTTCACTCCAGGAAGACAAAAAACTCAATTAAAAAATGGGCAAAAGTCTTGAACAGACATTTCTCCAAGGAGGACATACAGAGGGCCCAGAGACATATGAAAAGATGCTCAGCATCACTAGCCAACAGAGAGATGCAAATTAAAACCACAATGAGATACCACCTCATACCAGTCAGAATGTCCATTATAAACAAATCAACAAACAAGTGTTGGAGAGGATATGGAGAAAAGGTAACCCTAGTGCATTGCTGGTGGGAATGCAGACTGGTGAAGCCACTGTGGAAAACAGTATGGAATTTCCTCAGAAAACTAAAAATGGAACTGCCTTTTGACCCTGCAATTCCAATGCTGGGATTATACCCTAAGAGCCCTGAAACACTGACCCAAAAGAACCTATGCACCCCAATGTTCATAGCAGCACAATTTACAATAGCCAAATGCTGGAAGCAACCTAAGTGCCCATCAGCAAATGAGTGGATCAAGAAACTATGGTCCATTTACACAATGGAATTCTACACAGCAGAGAGAAAGAAGGAGCTTATACCCTTTGCAACAGCATGAATGGAACTGGAGAGCATTATGCTAAGCGAAATAAGCCAGGTGGTGGGGGACAAATACCATATGATCTCACCTTTAACTGGAACATAATCAAGAAAAGAAAAAAGCAAGGAAAATATAACTAGAGATATTGAAATTAAGAACATTCTAACAATAGCCACAGGGGAGGGGGAAGGGGATTATGGGGAGAAGGGTTTTCAGGAACTACTATAATGGACACACGGACAAACCAAAGGGAAGGGTGGAAGCAAGGGAGGGAGGTAGGTTTGGCTGGGGTCGGGGGAGGGGAGAGGAGAAAATGCAGACAACTGTAATTGAAGAACAATAAAGTAATAAAAAATAAAAATAAAAAAATATTTCAGTGACATCATATTCAAGAGTATAAAGCATTATGCCCAGGCTTTATTTATTCTAGGGCCATCACATATATACAAAGGTCTCAGGAGGCATGAGGAAACCAATATAATATGTCTAAAATGTCCTGGGTAATTCGTTCCCATGAGTAAGAAAAGTTAAGAATTCAGAGTAGTTAAGGATAAGGGTACAATGAACACCACCATTTTATAGGCAACAATCCTGGCCTAGGGCTATCATTGCAACAACTTTCCTGCTTATTTATCATTCAATCAAATGTATTTCTAACTAACAGACCACTCCCTAAGGCATGATCCTGAAAGTAAAAAAATTCAAATTATTAATTGCACTCTAAATATTAATCAATACCTTGATTTAACCTCCAACTAAAAGGAAAAATAAAGTGTAATAGAAATCTAAAAAGTCTGATACTAGACCTCAAAAGAGAAGAATTAAATGAGAAATTACCAAAGTCAAACTCCATCTAGTTCAAAATGGCTGGGGGCCAAGTTATGCCTCTCAAAATCATCTGATGAGCAACCTTTAGCCATCAAGTTACTGATCAACTACTAACAACTCTAAAAGAACTCTTACTGCTTGATTTTATTTTTAATCATGGACTATAAAACCAATAGGTGAAACATATTTTGGTGAATTCCAAATATTTCTACAGTTAGGACATTTAAGTTCGAAGGAAAGAAGTAATTGACTTTTTCAAACTCATTTAATGACATAGAAAACATGAATACAAAGGTATAGCTTTCTATAGATATGTGTTTATCTCAGGATCTTAGCAAGATCAGAAAAAGTCTTATCTTTTACTTGTAATATTCTAATGCTTTCTGTATAGAAAGTTTATGAAGCTGGTGTATGGTCTACTTTCTGGAGCTGATATAAACATAAAAATTGACCCTTGATTTCTGTTTCCAGGTATTATAGTAAGCTGAGGCATAAAATTGTTCCAGCAGAGATAACTAGGGAAAAAAACAGATATTTTAAAAAGTACTTGAAAAAGTCATCATAGAGAGGCACTTCCAGAATGACTGATTAATGACTTTTGAAAATCCACTCCTTCATAAAAATAATTAAAACACTGGCAAAATCAAAATTTTAAAAACTGGACATTAATTAAAGGATTACAACAATCCAAAAAGCATTTACTCAAGAAAAAAATGGATGAACCTCAGAAAGTACAGCAAATTGTATGGCATTTTAGCTTCCTAATACCATCCCCCCTTCATCCCAGTTTTGCAGCTGCCTTGCAAACAAACACCTTTGCAAGTATAATAGCTATGAAAACCAGTAGCCTAGCAATTACTGAAGGGGCACAATGGGTTTGGAGCTCTCCAAAAGCCCTAGTCCCAAAGAACTGTCACTATTTAACTAATCTTGCAGATAACTAAAAATCTCTGATGTCAGGGCTTGTTTTATTTGACCTGAATCAGAGCCTGCTCTGTCTGAACAGCCTATCTCCAAGGCATTGGTAAAAAAAAAATTGGCAATTGTTTAACACTGCAGCTGCCTAAGGAAGCAGCACCAGTTGGGGCTGATAAGAAGCTAACCAAAAAGCTTGAAAGGAAAAACTGGAGAATGAGATGTCCATTAGGATGAAAAGCACCAAGATATTCCTGGGAATCCAAATGGCATTATGTATGCATGCTCAGCAAAGTATGGAGAAGGCCCTAATCTTTCATTTCTTCCTGACCTTCAGACTCTGCACAATGAAGATTTGTAAACTGCCTCCTGGGATGTTGAAGGTAAGTCCCAATACACACACAAAACCTCTGGGCAAAGGCTGGGAGACATACCAGTTCTAGACATTTAAGGAAATACCTGTCCAATCATTAGCTAACCACTAAGCTAACTGATAAGATGTCAGTAGTCATACATGACAAAATTAACCCAGGAAAAGTCATTAAATTAATCCAGTAAAGTCACTGAACAAACAAATAGTATCAGCAACAACAACAAACCCTAGGGACGGTGAGGAAATCTAATTATCAGAGCTACTGTATTATATCATTTTAAAATATCCAGTTTTCAATTAAAAATTTAGGAGACATGCAAAGATATTAAAAAAATATGGCCCATAGGGGAAAAAACAGTCAATAGAAACTGCCTCTGAGAAAGCCCAGACACTGGACTTACTGAAGACTTTAAATAAGCTATTTTGTATATGTTCAAAAAAATTTTCCAAAATCATGTCTAATTAAAGAAAAGGCCCTGGCTGGTGTGGCTCAGTGTACTGAGTGCTGGCCTGTGAACCAAAAGGTCACCGGTTCAATCCCCAGTCAGGGCACAAGCCTCGGTTGTGAGCCAGGTTCCCAGTTAGGGGCGTGCAAGAGGCAACCAACTGATCATGTATCTCTTGCACATTGATGTTTCTTTCACTCTTCTTCTCCCTCCCTTCCTGTCTCTCTAAAAATAAATAAATGGAATCTTAAAAAAAATAGAACTATAACAACGTACTATAATAAAACTTATGTGGATGAGGTTTCTCTCTCTCCAAGCACCTTATTGTACTCTACTCACCCTTCCTCTTGTGATGATGTGAGATGATACAATATCTACATGATGGAGATGAAGTGAGCTGAATAACATAGGCATTGTGACACAGTGTTAGGTTACTATAAGGGTTAATTGAACACAAGCACTGTAATACCATGACAGTAGATCTAATAACTGAGGCAGTTACTAAATGCCTAATGAGTAGATAGTATATGCAGTGTGGTCACACTGGGGAAAGAGATGATTCATGTCTGGGTGAGGCAGAGTAATATTCTGTCATGCTACTCAGAATGCTGTGTGTACAATTTGAAACTTAAGAATTGTTATTTCTGGAATTTTCCATTTAATATTTTGGGACTGCAGTTGACCACGGGTAACTTAACTGTGAGTAAGGGCATTGAACTAATAATTTATAAAGTCATGTATAAGTAAATTACTGTATAAAGTAAAACATCTGTTGTGCCAAAACAAAACCAAAAATTAGTTCAAAATAGATCAATGGCCTAAAGAGAATAGCTATAAAGTTCTTAGGACACAAAATAGAAGTAAATCTTTGCGAACTTGTATTAAAGCAGTATTTTCTTAGATGTGACACCAAAAGTACAAGAAACAAAAGAAAAAGGACATAAGTTAGACTTCATCAAAATTAAACACTTTTGTGCTTCAAAGGACAATATCAAGAAAGTGAAAAGACAACCTACATAATGGGAGAAAATACAGGGTCAGACAAAAGTAGGTTTACAGTTGCGAGTATGTAAAACACTGTATTATTATTATTATATAATTGTATTATTTTCCATAAGAACAACTATAAATCTACTTTTGTACCTTCCTGTATATGCAAACCATATATCTGATATGGAAGTTGTATCCAGGATATATAAAGAATTCTTTGTCTATTATACTTATGTGTGACAAGTATAAATATATAATAAATATTTTTCTATATAATATATAATATATATATTTCTATATAATAAATATTAAGGAACCCAATTTAAAATGGGCAAAGTATCTGAATAGATTATTTCTCCAAAGAAGATATACAAATAGCCAATAAGCACATGAAAAGATGTTCAACATGCAAATCAAACCACAATGAAATATTTTTCAGGTTTTGATTCTCAAGTTCATTACAAATACAACAAGAAATTACTTTCTCACTTTGAATGAACAAAAACAACTATACTATAACTGTATATTATGCATGTCTAACTATAATTGTAGATAAAATACTAATTTTGAGGAGGACACAAGGAAAAACTCTGAATTAAACAAGATTCTTGAGTTAATTATAAAATGTAACATAAAAACAATATAAAATTTGACATTTTCTCTTACCTATTTTATTTTTGTCATCTTCTTCAGTACTATGAATATTACCTCTGTAAGCACTAAAAGGTTGACTACTCAAAAGGTTATCACACTGCAGGCTATGGCACAAGTTTTCAAGAAAGCGAAGAGCAAATGATGCACTGTTCACTGAAGGGAGCTGAATGAAATGAGTTTCCCCATCAAAGAAGGCTATTGAAAGAAAAAAAGATGTCAAAGTTACATCATAGAAAGATAAGAAAAACAATAATTATCAAAAAAGCCACCAAGTTAGAAAATGTAACTCTAATTTGTGGGGTTTTGTAATTTACAAAGGAATAATCTTAAATTTTTAAAGTTCCTCTCAAAATACAACTGCCTGTATTTGTAAAATCATTCTCATTTTAAAGTATTCATAAAGCAAATAACAGAAACCCACTGATCTATAACAATACTTTCTACTATTTCAAACATGCCATGGGCACAAATGTTGTAGTATCTGATCACACAATCATGAAAGCTGTATAATCATTTCTTAATCACTTCTTGAGTCACATTTTTTTAGAGCTTCTTATAGATCAGTCTGTTTTCTAAAAAAATTAAAATGTATTCTTAACCAAGGTACTCTGTATACAGTGAGCTTAATAAAGCATGTAATAGAAAAATAATATGTACCTTTTATTTCAATGTACAGTATCACCCTGACATTGTGTATTTTAAAAGTAAAGTTAAACATTCCAGCCATGCCTGGGTAGTTCAGCTGGTTAGAGCATTGTCTTGATACACCAAGGTTGTGGGTTTGATCCCCAATCAGGGCACATATCCGAAGCAACCAATGAATGCATAAATAAGTGGAACAACAAATCAATGTTTCTTCTCTCTCTTTCCCAAATCAATAAATTAAAAAAATTTTTTTTAAAAAGTGAGGCTAAACATTCCAAACTGGATTAAAAGCCTAGAAATATATAACTTATAAATATTCTATTAGATCAATATAACAAATATTCTGATATTATGAAGTTAATAGAAATATAAAATAATCTACATATATAAAGTATTTGTGTTCAAAAAACTGAAAATCAAATTAGGAAAAAAAGCTGAATAAAAAAGTAGATGAGCATACCAGTTATCACTTCTCCGTCATGATTATCTGTCTTAAGGAATCCAAAAACAGTCTTACTTTCAATGGCACAATCCACACAGGCCTGCACAGTCCGCCGGAGCACCACATTCACGGGGCCTGGGCCAAAGTGGTCAGGCAACTGCTGGATTTTATCGTGATCCAGGTGAGGACCGCAGTCTCCATGTTTATTTATATAGACACAGACTTGAGGGGAAAATGTGTTTATAGATATAACAATGAAATTAGTTTAAAAAACACATAAATATTACATAATCAATTACTATATCTAATTAGCCACACTTCACTCAAGAGAACCTAAACATAGTTAATATCAGTAATCATGTATTATACCTAAAAATATGTATCAAAATATATTTTTACATCTATACAAAGATATTAAACCTAGAAAAAATAATCCAAATGCTTATTCAATTTTCAGAATTGTGCCCAAACTGATTATAATAAAAACTTAAAAGAATTCATCACATATTCATACATTATATTAAATGATATAAAGATAGACAAATATTTTCATCTTTTAACTGTATACGCAGTATAGAAATATTTTTCAAAACTGGTCATGTTAGAATAGAGAGCCCAGAAATAAACCCATGCCTAATATGGTCAATTAATCTATGACAAAAGCGGTAAGAACATACAATGTGGTAAAGACAGTCTATTTAATAAATGGTGTCAAGAAAACTGGACAGTACAAAAAAATGAAAATAGACCACTTTCTTACACCATATACAAGAATAAACTAAAAATGGATCAAAGACTTCAATGTAAGACATAAAACTCCTAGAAGAAAACATAAGCAATAAACTCTCTGACATTGCTCTTAGTAATATTTTTTCTGATATATTTCCTCATACAAGGGAAACAAAAAAAACAAACAAATGGGGCTACATCAAACTAAAGTTTTTGCATAGCAAAAGAAAACCTACTGAATGGAAAAAGATATTTGCCAATGACACATCCAAAAACAGGTTAATATCCAAAATTTAAAACAACTTACACAGTGATGTCAGAAGAATGGCAACATGAGAGATCCTTTGGTCTGCCCTTGAAGTTTCAACAATTTAAACAGTTATAATTCAACAAAGGACTCCCTGCTCAATGCACAAACATGTCTGAGAGAGCCACTCACTGAAACATCTAAAAGTAGGCAAGTGAGAGCGAACCAGAGAGAGGAAAAGAAGAGCCAAGAGGAGCCATGGACACAGCCCTGCAGCTGGGAGCTCCCTGCGGGTCTCAACCCAGAGAAAGGAGGAATCAGGCTGTGGCTGGCACTCACTTCAGCCAGGAGCAAAGAGATTTAATGAGCATTCCTGCAGGAGTGGACAGTATGAGCTGCAGATGAGTCCACTGACGTGGACAGCAACAAAGCATGAAGGTGCAGCCACAGTTGTCTGGCAATCAGCACTGCACAGAGAAACAAAGCCATGGAGCCTGGTGACATTCCCTTGCCTCCCCTGACCTTTTGTGTGGGGTTGCAGAGAACATGATCTGCAAACCTGAGAACTGGTACTATAGAAACTTTTCCCTATGCAAAGAGTGCACTCTGTGACTAATCCCAGGGTCAGGTGAAGGCAGAGGGGGAACAATGCAGAGGTCTGCTGGTCACCATTGCTGGGAGGCCAAATCAACACAAGAGGTAGTCAAGTTCCCCCAGTTCACTCCACCTCCATACATTGGCAACTGCACTGTCAGCAATATCTGGCTGCAGAGGACAGCACTGGAATTTCACAAAATCCACTTTTTAAAAAAAGATGAAATACTACCATTTGTGACAACATGGATGGACCTTGAGAACATCATGCTAAGTGAAATGTCAGTCAGAAAAAGCTAAGAAGCATGTGATTTCACTCATAGTGAGATATAAAACTGAAACTCATAAGCACAGACAACAGTATGATGGTTACCAGCAGGAAGGGAGCTAGTAAAGGAGAAAGGGGGCCAAATATATGGTGAAGGAAGATGATTTGACTTTGGGTGGTAGGAACACAATGTAATATACAGATCATGTACTGATTATCATAGAAATGTATACCTGAAACATATAAAACCTCATTAATCAATGTTACCCCAATATATTTAATTAAAAAAGAATTTATGTGAAGCAGACCAAGTGTCCAAGGATAGATGACTGGATAAAGAAATATGGTGTGTGGCGTGTGTGTGTGTGTGTATGAAATATATATATATATATATATATATGAATATTCTTAACCCATAAAGAATAAAATCTTGCCATTTGTGACAATGTGGATGGACCTTGAGGGCATTACACTAGAATAAGTAAGTTAGATAAAGA
This sequence comes from Micronycteris hirsuta, assembly GCA_004026765.1. Lineage (NCBI taxonomy): Eukaryota > Metazoa > Chordata > Mammalia > Chiroptera > Phyllostomidae > Micronycteris > Micronycteris hirsuta. The sequence continues at coordinate 53,568 of PVJI01009727.1, read as the reverse complement.
CAAATACCACATGATCTCACTTATATGTGGAGTCTAAAAAACAAACAAAAACAAAACAAAACTCATGGATATAGAGAACAGATTGGTGGTTGCCTGAAGCAGAGGGTCAAGGGTGGGTGAAGTGTGTGAAGGGGATCAAAAGGTACAAATTTCCAGGTATAAAATGAATAAATCATGAGGATATAATGTACAGTATGATGACTATAGTTAATAATAATGTATTGCATATTTGAAAGTAGGTGAATCTTGCAAGTTCATAAGGAGGAAAAAATGTAACCATGTATGGTAACAGATGGTAACTGGACTTACCTTGGTGATTATTTTACAAAATGTATAAATATTGAATCATTACACTGTACACCTAAAATTAAGATGTTATGTCAATTATGCCACAATAGAAAATGAATTAAAATAATAATGATTAAAAAAATTATGCAACATCACACCAAAAACCCCCAACCAATTAAAAAATGGGTGGAGAACCTGAATAGACATTCCTCCAAAGAGGATGTACAGATGGCCAACAGACATATAAAAAGATGTTCAATGTCAGTAAACATCAAAAAAATGCAAATTAAAACCATGAGATATCATCTCACACCTATAAGAATGGCTATTATCAATAAATCAACAAACAACAAGTGTTAGTGAAGAGGTGAAGAAAAGGGAACCCTTCTGAATTGTTGGTGGGAATGTAGACTGGTGCAGCCAATATGAAAAACAATATGGAGGGTCCTAAAAAAATAAAAAATAGAACTGCATTATGACCCAGTGATTCCACTTGACTATACAAAGAAATCCAAAACACTAACTCGAAAAGATACATGCATCCCTATGTTCATTGCAGCATTATTTATAATAGCCAAGATATGAAAACAACCTAAGTGTCCATCAATAGACAACTGGATAAAGAAGATGTGATACATATATACAATGAAATACTATTCTTCCATAAGAAAAGAATAAAATGTTACCATGCTACAAAATGGATGGACCTAAAGGGTACTAATTCTAAGTGAAATAAGTCCAACAGGGAGAGACAAATCCCATATGATTTCAGTTATATGTGGAATTGAAGGAACAAACAAATGAACAAAATTGAAACAGACTCATAGACATAGAGAAGAAAGTGATGGTTGCCAGACAGAAAGGGAATTTGGAGGCTGGGTAGAAAAGGTGAAGGGATTAAGAAGTACAAAATAGTCACAGGGATGTAAAGTACAGCATAGGCAATACAGTCAATAATATTTTAATAACTAAGTATGGTGCCAGGTGGTGACTAGGCTTGCTGGGAGGATTACTTTGTAACTTATATAAATGTCTAACCACTATGCTGTACACTTGAAACTAATATAATATTGAATGTCAACTGTAATTGAAAAAAAAAACTGGTTATATTAGTATACTACTTTTTGGACTGAATTTATTTTTAATCACCAATACTTTACTTTCATTATATTTTCTAAAGTAACCAAATAACTTAAGACACGTGTCACAGTAAATTCTAATGACTTAGAGAAATTTTTTCATTAACTTTTTAAGAAAAAAACAGATAGTAACCAGAGGGGAGAGAGGAGAGGGATAATAGGGGAAAACGGGAAGGGTTGTCAAGGAATATGTATAAAAGACACATGAACAAAGTCAAAGGGGGTTAGGATCAAGGGTGGGAGGCTGGGATGGGTGGGGTGGGGAGGAGTGGTGGTAGGAAAACGAAGACAGTTGTACTTGAACAGCAATAAAAAAAAGAAAAGAAAAAAATGTTCTTTATATACATACCAAGGGTCACTGAAGAAAATTTAAAAATAAATGCTTTTCCTTAATATAATAAAAGCATATGATTTAGAAGCAATTACAAATATCAATTTTCCATATTTTTTCTTCACTGGGAACCAGGAAATACAAATCAACAAACAATGTAACAATATGAGAGTGTATTACCAAATATAAAATATATTGCTCCACTAAATCAAGAAGTACATTATTTTAATCTATTCTCCATTATTTTAAATTATAAAATTTTCATATATATATACATATATATACACACACACACACACATATATATATATATATACACACACACACACAGAGTCTATATTTAGTCCAATAAAAACCCATTAATCTCACTTTTGCTATGTTGAAATTTATCATAATGCAACTTTCTGGCAATAGCCAGAGGAAGGATGGATTCTGTTACAGACATGAAATAGCTATAAAAAATTTAACTTGTGATGCTAATGACATGGATACAGTTCTACTGAGCACAAGTTAAACAAGGATTTCTATTTTTTATCTCCTTTGTGTTATACTCATTAGGTACTCTCTCCTGCTAATGAACTAAAAATCAGAAATAATAAACTGACAAAGTGAGATGTTACAATAATCATTTTTAAGGGCAGGGCAGGGGAGAGCAAGGGGGAAATTGGGACAACTATAACAGAACAATAAAAAAGTGATTTTCATTTCAAAAAAGAACAATCAAAATTTCAAAATATTTTGATATAAAAAATGCTTAACAAAATGTTTATCATCTTTTTGTCCTATTATTTTACTTCCAGGACTTCAAAGATACTAAAAATGACATATAATATAATATAAGTAATTTTATACTCTTAAACATATTAATTTACCTGTAGACATCACTATTTTATATGACCCAGGAGGAGGATCCTTATATACAACACCACGGCCTCTGGTCAGCATCTTTACAGGTGAAGATGTGGAACATGGAACAGGACTTTTTTCCTGTTAAAAAAAAAAACAACAAAAAGGATAAGGTAATCAGAAAATTGACATAACTGGTCCACAAATGATAAGTTTCTAGAAGTCCTCAGGGTTGGAAACGCGCGCGTGTGTGTGTGTGTGTCACACAAACTACAGTACTTTCCATACTGTGCTCCTCAGAGGGACCCATGATCTGGTCAGGTGGGAGAGAAAAAAACCAAGAGGCTGAGATTCCCAGTACTACTCCTGCTCCAACTGGTCACACCTTAGCCAAAATAGTTCACTCTGTAAAACTTGTTTTTATTTTTTGAGGTTCCCCATAAGACAAGTTTTTTCACACTGCTAAACAAAGTCTGTTAATCTGATTTAGCAATAAATCAAATGGGGGTGAGTGATCTCAACAAGACAGAGGACAGACTTTAGAAAACAGTCACTCATCTGGCTTTTACTGTATCTAGTCTGCATTCCTCCATTACATATAATTTTGACAGCATTACAAGTTGCTTGTACACAAAATTATGCCTATTGTATATAAGAAACAAATGTCTTCTGGGCTTTGTCAAACATCACTAGTGCTTTGTTTATTTTATATCAACTCTTCAGGTTTTTTAGGTTTTTTTCAAACACGGCTCTCCAATATCGGAGAAGGAGCTCTTGTGTGTAGAAAAGGTAATGAAAGGATATTTAAAAAGCAGGAACAAGGAGGAAAAAATAGGAAAACCACCAATGTTTTTGGATTTTTCTTTATTTGTATAAATTAATGACTGTCATTTGGTTCACAGCATTCTAGTAAACTATGTCAATTTTAAAGTATTAAATTACTAGTGTTGATATCTCTTGTTCTTTCACTATTTTAAAAATCTGAAATATGAATCCTTTGACTTAAGACATACCAAAACAGTATGTTTGCATTAACATGATAAATTAAATAAATGTACACTTATTTGGAAAAATATGCTTCTATACCTCTAGAATCCTTTACGGGGAGAAGGGAAATAATTGCAAGGAAAGAGTCTATTGCAAGCATAATTCTTACTCTAGTTCAAAGACTTCCTAAATAACTAAACTATGACATGGAAGTACTGGAACAAGGAGATAAGTAATTGCATTAAAATCTTCATCTTTTCATGATGAAATAATGAAGCTGGAGAAGATGAAAGTGAACTGAAATGCTTCTTTTGAAACAAAAATTAGTTTATAATCAAAAATTGCAGTATCTGTCCCATGCCCCTCCCCACCACCATATAAACAGTATTTTCAAAAACATCTCTTCAAAACTGTCAAATTAACATTGGCATTATTTCAGAAAATGGAGTCAAGAGAAACTTTGTAGTTATCGTCTATCGTCACCATTGTACCAACTAATCACACAGACTTTTTCAGAAGCTTGAAAATATGCATTAAACATGTATCAATTGACACCCTTAACACATTTTAATTTTTAATGCATTTAAAATACTATTTTCCTTTAAATTTCATTAACTTTTCTTAATTTTATGTAATTTTGTTTCCATTGCAAGGGACTTTCTTTTTCTGTCACCATTTATTGCCCCTATACCCTTTTCCAACTCCACCCACCTCCTTCCTCCCACAATTACCACACTGTTGTCCGTAAGTTTTTTTTCTTCCTTTTTTGCTCAATCTTTCCACCCCTCCAACCTTCCCCAGAGCCATCAGCCTGCTCTCTACCTATGACTCTGTCTCTATTTTGCTTGTTAGTTCAGTTTGTTCATAAGATTCCACAAATGAGTGAAATCATATGGTACTTGTCATTCTCTGACTGGCTTATTAGCATAATGTCCTCCAGGTCTATACATGCTATAGCACAGGGTACAATTTTCTTCTTTTTTAAGGCTGAGTAGTATTCCATTGTGTAAATGTCCCATAGCTGTTTTATCCACTCATTACTGATGGGCACTTGGGCTGCTTCCAAATCTTGGCTATTGTATGTAATTTATTTTTAATGTGAAAAATTTCATCTGCTAATGATTTACATTGGAATAACTGGCTTATCTTATTTTTTTAAATGTTGATGATTTTATTGTTAAAGTACATTCAGTGTTATTAACTTTATTTTTATTTCATAAATTTTTAATGCTTTTTAAAATGAAAATATCAGTATTAATATAAATGTTTTAAATAAAAATGGTTTCATCATGTTGCTCCATACTGCAAACAGTTGAAACAAAACAGAAATGTTTTATCTATTGGTGTCAAATGGCTAACCTCAGAAATGTTTAAGGTAATAGTGCTGAAATTTATTTCAATTCTAACAGATCTTGGAAGATTCTATGTCTTTATATTTAGAGTGTATCTCTTGTAGACAGGATATATATTGGTCTTTTAAAACTCTATTTTGTTAAGTTCTGTCTTTTTAAAAAAATTATTGGGGTGATATTGTTTCACAAAACCATATAGGTTTCAACTGTACAACTCAATAAAACATCATCTGTGCACTGCATCATGTGTCCATCGCCCTAAGAAAAGTCTCTTTCCATCCACATTTTCCCCCTTTGCCCACCTTCACCTACCCCCACCCCCCTTTCTCTGGCTATCTCCACACTGTTGTCTGTTTCTATGTGAGATATATATAAGAAGATCATATATATATATATATATATATACACACATATATATATATACATATATATATACATATATATATATATATATATCACTTCACATTCTTAAGCTCTGTCTTTTAATTAGAGAGCTTAGTCCACTAACTTTTCAAGTAATTATTAGTATGTTTATGTCTAGGTCTACCATTTTCCATTTGTCTTCTCTGTGTTTTGCTCCTTTATTCCTCTTTCTTATCTTTTTTTTTTGATAACTTCTATATGCCTTAGAGTTTAATTTTCCCAATGGCTTTTTAGCTATATTTGTTTGCATTTGTATTTTTACAATATACCCTGGGGATTACAATGTTCAATCCACATAAAGTTAACACTGTACTACTTGACATAAAATGTTGAAGCTGTACATTTATATAAATTCATGTCCCCCAACCCAAGACTTTATACTACAGTTGTTTTATGTATTATATCTACATATGTTATAAACCCCATAAGACCATAATTATTACTTTATTTGTTTAAGATTTTATTTATTTCTTTTTACAGAGGGGGAGGGAGGGAGAAAGAGAGGAACAAAAACATCAATGTGTGGTTGCCTCTTACACACCCCCAACTGGAGACCTGGCCTGCAACCCAGGCATGTTCCCTGACTGGGAATTGAACTGGTGACCCTTTGGTTCACAGGCTGGCGTTCAATCCACTGAGTCACACCAGCCAGGGCTAATTATTACTTTAAAGTCACATTATTATAAAGAAATATGAAGAACAATGCCAAAAAGGAACCCATTTGCATTTGCCAAGAGACAAACTTCCTTCAGCATTTCTTATAGTGCTTGTCTGCCAGTGATGAATTCTCTAAGTATGATTTATCTGAAAATTTAATCTTTTAGTTTCCCTTCATTCTTGAAGGGTATTTTTGCCAGATATAAAATCTTGTATAACTCCCCCTCTTCCTGTGTGTACTTCCTCCCACCCCCAGAGTCTGTCAGTTTCCATTCAGTCTCAGTGTCTTCTGGTAGCTGCTTTTTCTATTATTTTCAGGTTTGAGTTATTTTCTTTGGGGAAATCAGTTAAATCGAATATAACTCTAGCATCATTAAATTGACCACATTGATTCCCTCATTCCCCCAGTTTATTGAGGTATAATTTATGTACAGTAAAATTCACTTCATGCTGATTTTAGAGTGTACTGAGTTGCAAATAAACTGGCCTGAACGTAAGTAAACCCATGCAGTACTTTCAAGTGTTTTCCCCCCAAAGTTTAATTGCGCTATGCATTTATTAGTGAATATTAACGCAGCAAAGAGGGGACAAAAGGTCACAAACACTCTACACAGTTTCACAAGACACAATGCAGGAAAAAAGTGACTAAGGCTCAATAGTATTCTAGGGTCTTCGCGGACTCCCTCCTGGGAGAGGTGGACCTCTAATTCCTAGGGGAGAGGGTACCACTGCTGGAGGGAGTATGCCTATTGGCATCCCTCAAGCAGGGGGAAACCCAACTGGTGATCCCATGGGTGGTCTCATACCAGTTAGAGGAGTCATAATGCTTGGAGGTTGTGTTGCTCAGCCCATGGGTGTAGGGGAAGTCCCCCAACTTGGTGGGTAGTGAGTTGGAGCTCCAGCAATGCTGGCAATGGCTGCAACTGCAACAGTTGCTACAGAGCCTCTTCCCTATGGAGTCATTACCTGCTGGGATGGGCCCCCAACCCCTTAGAAAGGGTCTGCTAATCTAGCAGGAGCCTGGGGAATCGAAACACTAGTTGGTACTCCTCTGCCAGTGGCCCTGCCAACCCCAGGGCCTCCTGCAGCTCCAGCAAGTGGTACTCAATGCCAGTATCTTTCAAGTGAGGTACCTCCACACTCATGAAAATCAAGTTCTCCCTATGCAGCAATGCCAGACCCAAACCCTTTTCTTCTCACTGTGGCTGCTTCACATTCTTTGGTTTGATCTTCCTGAATTCATCACAATCCGAGAGGACCAAGTTCATATGCTTGTCAAAAGCCTTAAAGGTGCCAACGAAGATTCTGTCATCTTGCAGGATACATTTCATTCTATAGTTGATGTGCTTCAGAATCTTGCTGCTCTTTCCCCAAGTCATGATTACTGTTGCACCAGATCCAATGTCCACAGTAAAGTTTCAGAATCCTTTATGACCTAAGGGAAGGCTACAGATAGATATGGTACAGGTTCTGCTACAAACAATGCAAGCTGGGGCAGAAGCTTCAAACAGTAGGTAGAGTCTGTTTTTGTTTTTGCTTGGAATCAACTACCTTAGATGTTCCAAGACTGTCTTAACCAACTCTTGATGACTCAGCTAAGAATGCTTGCCTCAGTTTCACCAGGTACTTGCTGCCGCTAAGATTGCCTTGGGTACAGTTTACACTCTTGGTTGCTCAGTGAGGCTGTCTTCCTATGTTTTACTTGGACTTCCACCTCTGGTACATGCTCTTCCTGGTCCTTCTCAGTGTAAGTGGTCCCTGTCCCGCTCCATTACACTGCTGGTTGCTCCTCAGAACCCAACATTAGGCATGTCCAGTGGCCACTCCGCTCTGCACTGGACATGCAGCCACAGTGCCAACAAATCTCAATGTGGTGTCTTCAAGAGGTCAAACACTATTGAAAGTTTTAAGTTTACCCAAGAAAAGAAATACCAAGCTTTATGGCTATACAGGCTTAAATATACTTAAAAATAGTTTAAAATTCCTAAAGGGATTCATCATAGTCTTAGTAAATCCTAAACTATATGTTATAAATAATAAAGCACTACAGACACCTATAATGCAAATTAGGAGTTACAACTAACCTCTTTGGGGCCTTTGCTCCTTGGTGTGACATTTTTAGCAGAACTTTCCATCTTAGGGACTGAAGAGTTTCCAGCTGGTTTAGTCCGACCTGATCTCCTGGGCTGCGGCGGTGTTGGTAATGCTACAGCAGCTTTCTTTGCAGACTTCATTGACTGCTGGGTTGCTTTGGAAAGGGTTTAAATGACATAATTAACATATTATCTTATGATTCAAAATAATTTAAATAATCTTTTAAAACATTCTGCGAGTTATTCATTGAAAACTACTTAAAATAAAGGTATCATTTAAATAAAGTTTTAGGTATTTAAGATTTCTTATTATCAGTAAATAATCTAATTCTCCAGGAAAAAAGTAGGCTTTTATAAGAGGAGCCAGTAACTTTAAACTTAGCACAGTGAAAATTTCTAGCTAATTACCTTTTGTCTCCTTCTATTTTTAGCCCTTTGCACAGAAAACAGTTTCTCCTTCAGAAAATACTATCCAATTATGTCATATACAGGAATCACTTTGCCCATCAATATAGAAAAACCAATGGCTCCTGCTTCATCGTTCAGAGACCAGGGGAATCTCCTGCACTTGATTTTTAATGGCTAATACATATTATGTTCTTATATGTACATCTAATAAGAAAGCTTCATATGCTACAATATAGACACTACATTAACATTGTCATGGAAGGACCACTACCACACCCAACTGATTTTTATCTTCTAGTTCTTGGTAGCCCAAACCAAGTAACTAGTTTTAATATTTCAAATGACAGTTACCTGCCATATTACTTTAGTCTATGTTCACAATTAAATACACATATTTTAGTATTAATACCCTAATAATTTCATTACAAAAATGAATCTTATACATAATAAGAAGTACTAATGTCAAAAAATTTTTTTCACAGGATGAGCTGTAGAGTAAAACATTTACACATCTATACAAAAATCAACTTTTATTTTGAGAATTTCATTTGACAACTTGAAACCAATCTACCACTTTGCTCCTCCCATACTCAAAGACTATATGTAGGTCTGACAGATCTTTGATGAATAATACCACATCTTCCCTGCAGCCTTTTTATCTACCTTCTCTCACCATGTCAAGAGGGGGGAACAGTCTTCTCTCAGCTGACAGGGCAAATGTAGGACCACTTAACTGCCACCATCACTTTCCCCCTTATTTACAGTAATTTACCTACTCACACTAGTCTCTTCTTACCTGTTTACCATCATCTACCTCATTCTACATGCTCAATTCCACTTTCTTCAATAACTCCAGTAACTTAATTCACATTATTTCTTCTTACACACTTACCCTATCACCATTTTCAGGAATTTAACCATCACACTTCTCATACTTCATCATCCCAACCTCATCATTGGAGATTTCATCTCTTCCCTAAAATGGTTATGCTTAGCAATTTCTTCTATCTTTCTAGCAAACTCTTCTATCTCCAAGACAACCAGCCGTGCCCAGTTGTTCTGTATCTCCAACTTTCTCACCTATCATTTTTGCTTCATACCAACTGACCAAGCTTTTCATTCTCTTTATGAGATCTAGCCACAAGTCTTCTCCATTTCAGTCCAATCTATTAGCTTTCCTCTGGCTTTACTTTACTCTGTATCAACCTGCACCCAACTTTCCACCTCCACCAATATCCCATGATCTCTGATCATACCCAGCATGTCAGTTCCCACCTATAAATCACACTACCATTTGTGTTCTCTGGTCCTGAGCTATAGAATAAGGGTTAGTAATCTTTTTCTGTAAAGGTCCAAATAGTAAATATTTCAGGTTGTAAAGGCCACATACAGTCTCTGTCACATATTCTTTTTAGATTCTTTATTTGTTTGCTTGTCTTTTTAAACCCTTCATGCATATTAAAACCATTCTTAGCTCACAGGCTACATAAGCTAGAAGTAGCCCTTGGGTTGCAGCTTGCCAACTCCCACTATAGAACATTAGGATACTATTGACTGCTGTAAAATCCATGCTAACTCCAATCGGGGTGTCATTGTGCCAACTCACTGATTTCCAAGTATGCTTCCCGGCTTAAGTTCCCATCTCCCTCTCACCCTATTCCATTCAGCAAGTGACCTTACTTTCTACTGCAGGAGAAAACTAAAGGCTATCGTACAGGAGTGACCATAACCATCACACTTCTCCACCTTAAAAATACATTTATTTTCATTCATTCTCATCTCTTCCTCTTGTATCAAATAAAAAGTTTTCTTTCTAATCTTCCAAGTCCAATTCCCTTCTACTTACATACTAATAATGATCTTCTTTGGTTCCTTTCAGACATTATGGTTTCAATTACCTCCTTTCTTTTCATGATATTTAATCACTTGAGCCCCAATTCCTTGCTCTCTCTTATAACACTTGTACATACCTTATTTTGAAGTTACCTCCTCTAGTTGCTGGTATACTTTTAAGCCCTTGCATGAACCCTCCTTCTACTTACTACCAAAATACCAAGATCACCTATGATTGATACTTCAGTTTCCTTATTATTCTGTTTCTTTTGTGCCCTCCAACAACTGTTTCTTCTCCCAAACATATTTTTAAAGAAATTCTTTCCAAGATCACTAATGACCCCTTCCTAGTTAATAAATTCGCATAAACCTTCATTCTCTTGACAATCTATTCATCTTCACAGTTCTGTTCCAAGCCAACTCAGCAAAATAAAATCATAAAAGCATTTCTATTGCCCAAGCAGTTGACCATCAAAGACACATGGTATTTACTTCCATGTATAGTAGCTGGGGCACTCTCTGACCTGGTCAGACACTGCCCACACCTCAATCCTGCCTTGTACAGGTCTCTGCCTAATACTCTTCCTTTTACCATCACTTAAAGGCTTCTCGAAGATACTGCTTTTTCACCTTCTCATTTTCCTACTGTGCTCAAAACAAGCATAAAAGTCCTTTTTAAGACCCCCCTCACCTAAAGAGATTCCTTTTGTTTTACAACTAATCACAAGAGAAAGGATGGCAAACACTGGAGAAGTTACAAAGCAAAACAGGGTCTCTAATTTTTAGTAGTAGCTGTGCTAGTTTTTATGGAAATAAGAACTATCTTTTCTTTTAACCCTTTGGGACCTTGCACCAAGTTGGCTATTCTAACCAGCCCAGTTCCCTGCTCATTTACCAAGCAGAGATGGTTTGGTTGGCATAGTAAGAGTTCAATAGAGTGAACATACCCAGTCCTGTTGCCTGAGCTCCTCCATTGTCCTTCCTGAGTCTTCTTGATAACCCATGTAGGTTTCCCTCTCAATATTAAGAACCACAGTTTTACGGTATTAACAATACCCTAAACATATAATAAAAGGTAACTCCCACACAAAAAGAAAGAAATCATTTACTTAGAAAAGTAAAGATCTGCTTTTGGAGCCTGATAGATCATCCCAGTTTAGGAAGTGGTGCTGTATCTTTTCCAGCCGCTTTAAAAAAATGATGTCTGGACAGCTACACAAAAACCAAATATTTTGAAATGATCTGAAGCTTTGATTCACTCCCTTCTACCCCATTTCAAAACAGGGCTTGGAGAGCTAAAGTAAACAGACTGAAGAAGAGAGGAAAAAGCTCTTCATACACCTTATACCTACAGTAATTTGCACAGTATATTCTATCTTAAGGTTATTAAAAAGTTGTAAAAATGTTACTGGTAAGAAATTCCAAAACACAACCAAAAGGTTAAAGGAAAGTTCTCTAACTTAAATTACAAAAGTCCAGTTAAGTTGTTTATCTCCATACCTAAATGACTATGTCTCTTTTCTTGGCACACATGCTAAATTGAAGTAAGAAAATTAAATTTAGTAGAAGTTACATGGTTTCCCTACTCTGTTATATAATTATGTCTCTTAAGTATTCAGACCAGAAATGAAATCATAAAAATGCAAAAACAAGTTAGAAATCACAGTTCGAATTTAGGAGGGCTTTAACTTAAGTGTTCTTTTTAAAATATATTTGTTTTCTACTTGCCAATCATAGATGCTTTGTACACTACTCTCTTCAGCTTTACGGGGGTGCTTGCTTCCCATGAAGACCTTTTTTCTTTCTTATAATTCCTACTCATAGCTGTTCACTTCAAAAGAACCAAGATTTTGGTAGCCATAATATTATTAAAGAACATAGCCATTTTCAAAACCTTTAATATTTTCATTAAAAAGTTCGCATAAAAAGAAGCAACTTCAGTTTTTTGAGGTCAGTTTATATCATCTAACAGTACTGAGTTTTTAAGGGCCATTCCATTTTTTGCCCTGGTTGATATGGTTCTGTGGACTGAGTACCAGCCTGTGAACGAAAAGGTAACTGGTTCAATTCCCAGTCAGGGCATATGCCTGGGTTGCGGGTCAGGTCCCTGATTGGGGGCTTGCAAGAGGCAACCAACTAATGTGTCCCTCTCACACTGACGTTTCCTTTTCCTTCTCCCTCCCTTCCCTTTTCTCTGAATATAAATTTAAAAATCTTTTAAAAAGTCATTCCATAGTATTTTTTCTTACTGAATGACTTCTATAGAGTGACTTCCATTATGCTGTAAAAAACAATCATAGCAGTCACTGCTATAACTTCCAGAACACTCATTAAATGTATTGACACAATATTTAATTAGTAAAATGTTATACACATTTCTACATCATACAAAAACTTTCAATAAGTCTCACATAATACCAGTGAAAATTATATTTCTCAAACTACAGAAAAAAATGGCAATACTTTTCCTTACAAACTGTAGATTTAAATGATCAAGTCTAACTTACAATAGGGCTGTTCCTTTTTTGTTTTAAACAATTTTTACGGTGGAAATAACCAAAGACTGACTTTTTTCCTTGTATCATAAAACAATTTTGACAAATGACTTATCAAATAATAGCTACAACAATTTCAATAGTAATATTTAGAATAAAACAGGATTTTTTGAGATAACAGTAATGACTGGATGTTTAGTATACAAAAGCTAACAAGGCAGACAATGAATTTCTTTAACCACACTTCAGCTACAATATAAAGAAACATTGGATTCTAGGAAAACTAATTCCTACCTTTGGAAATATTCCAGAGAAACAAACTCGTTGCATTTACCATTAAGGTGATTTAGGTTCCACTCGACAGCCTTCTCCTTTACTAGGAATAAAACTGCCTTTCTGAAGAAAGCACATCAACAACAAAGCCCACGTTGCCCGAGCAAGCCTGAATTTCAAGCAAATGGGGATGAAGCTATTTGCATTTGTTGGTTTAAGGGGGTGGGGTGGGAGGAGGGGACTGAGAGGACTGCTAAAGTAATTCGCATATTGTCTGTGGGCCCTATAGCAGTGATCATCAGTCACCTGTTCAAACTTCCTTCACTCCTGCCTTCAAAGAAGAACCAAAGGTTACCCTGGGTCAGAGAATCTGGAAAGAAATGAGAAGACATGCAAAATCTAACTGCCAACCCATTGAGTACGTAGACTAAGTTAACTCCACTAGACCACATGTCCTAAAAACCAAGACATTTTAATAGTCTCCAGAGAACTTGTTAAAATACATCACAGAACAGAAAAAAGAAAGAAGCTGCAGGTTCTTCTTGCAATTATTGCAGTATTTAGCTGAAACACTTAAAACAGAGAAAAGGCATTTGTTTTGGTTTGTTTTTAAGATACTTCTTTGCATCATAATAGCTGTCTCATTTGCACAAGCAAAACATTTGTTCCAAGCTGTTTGTATGAAAAAGAAAGTATCAGCTGTTTAAATTTCATGGCTCCTGAGTGAATAATTTTGGTTAATAGCATTTCTAACTATTTCACTTACACCAAGCCAGAAGAATACTAAATATGTTAAGCGTATTGGTCCGTATTTTATTATAAGCTACATTAAGAGCAAAAATCTAAACAAATACTTGAGTGTTTATTCTGAACCTTTCAGGTAGGACTGACACACCTTGAACTTTTTACAGCTTTACTTATATGTACTTGTTACTTTTATCCCACTATAACAGAGAATGGAAAAGTGCTGCTTTGTTTTTACTGAACATACAGTCATATTTTAAAAAGGGAAATGAGTTAGTAAAGATATGTCTTAAAAACTATAAAATCATAATTTTAAAATTCAGAGAGAGATGAAGTACAAGTTGCAAAAACTACATACTCCTCTACACACATCTGAACAAAGAGCAAAAGCAGTCATAATTTCTGGTCTGGTTTTGTTTTAAATGAGAATAAAGTGGGGGTAGGGATTAGAACAACTTGTCTGATCAATGGAAGCTTTGAAATATTTCTCAAAGACTAACTTTGAAACACTTCAAAAATGTTACATAGGAAGAGCTTTACAAAATAAGGCTACTATATAAACTGACTAGTTAACTGTTTTAAAGATCAAAAGTTTAGATTTTAAAACCCGCTCCGTTAAAATCTTAATAAAAAAAATTAACCATACACATACACATATGCGTGCACACACAACATAAAATAAACCAGCATTAAAAGAAGCTAACAGTGCCCAAGATAACTACATTTAAAATCTATGATTTCTCTCATATGTGGAATCTAATGAACGAACTGAATTAACAAGCAAAATTGAGACAGACTCAGAGAGAGCAGGCTGACAGCTTGGAGGGATTGAGCAAAAAATAAAAAAAGAAAGAACTCATGGACATAGACAACAGTGTGGTAATTGTGGAGGAGGTGTAGAACTGGGTATAGGGGAAATAAATAGTAGTGGAAAAATACAATTTAAAAAATAATGTATAACAAATTTTTTCAAAAATCTATTTAACTTTTTTACTATTTAACCATAAAAAGAAAATCCCTATTCATACAATTTATGTCTGAATTACCAAAATGAATCTAATATGGCAGTTCTACCAAATATGTATTATCAGAAATATTTTACAAAATTGTGAAGAAAATGCCATGCTTGTATTGAGTTCCACTTGTAAATTAAGGCTGTTTCTGTAAAAAGTAAGGGGTGCTGCGGGACCCAATAAAATGAATAATTTAATCAAGAAAAGGGTTAAGATGGTCACTGATGGCCTATGGTGCCACAAAGCAAGGATGCTTGGCTACACCTTCCTGATGGTAGGTTTTCCCCTCCTCCACAGCTCCCTTTGGACCAGAAGAATTCCTCTATACCGTTGGGATTGTGCAACTTTATACTCAAAGCATCTGGAAGTTTGTTGTCCCTCTTCTTGGTCTATATGGTCATAATTGTTTAAAGAATTAAGCTACCAGATGACAGACACTTCACACCAGTGTGGGTCATTAATTTACAATCAATGGTGCATAAATCTGAAGCTGAGTTAAATAAAACCAATAAACTCACAGTTCAACTTATATACTCAACTTTAAAAGTATTTAAGTGCCTTTAAAGCCAAGCAGAATGATTTAAAAGGTAGCAATTTATTTTTTCATGTTAATATCTCACAATATAAGAAAATTAATACAGGAACAAATTTTTAAAAAGAAAACTTGAAAAAAAGAAAGAAACAAAATTTTCAAAAGAATCCTCTGCTTCTGAATTTCCCCAATTTCTCAAAAGATAAAAAACCTACCCTTATTGCATTCAAAAATAAAATTATAGAAATAAAATTTTAAAGATTAAAAAAGAAATAAGTACAATTTTAGAAACAATATAGTAACCTATTTGTTTATAAATTTTCCCAATAAAGAAGAAAAAAACATTTTTTAAAAATAACACATATCCTTTAAAATAATGGTAGTCGCAGTTCTGATTTGAAGTTGCTGGATTCTAAGTCTTGCTCCTTCATGTATTAAATCTTTGTACTTTAATGAGATGACTGGCTGTAAATTCCTATAACTGTATATGCTAGAGACAAAAGAAGGGCAATAATGAGAGGAAAGCAACAGCTTACAGAACATTCCTAAATATCATTTTTTTAGAGAGAACTAAGATATAAGATACAAAGCAGGGGGACAAGAAACAGAAACAGAAAATAGCAAGATCAAATAAATTCTTCACAAAGAAAATCTATAATGGCCCTGTTCTGGTTTACTTGATTCTAGGATTCTTTAAGTTGCCAGGAACACAGCAGCACACATACTTCCTTTCTCTTTCTCACCAGACACCCTGTACAGGTCTCCAGAATAAATCTGATGAGTTGTGACAGCACCAACCAGAAGCTTTGAAATGCTGTAGGGTTATAACAAGAACCAAGAAAGGAGAACCTAAATAAACCAGGGGAGGGGAGAGCCACACAGCTTGCTGAATATAATATCCAAAGTATGTTTCTCAGTGGATTTTTCTACCAATGATAAGCTTGATAAGAACTTGGATATTTCTGTTTATAGAAGTGTTAACACAGGGAGAAAAATTTTGTTTCAAAAAGTTTTAAAGTAAATTAAACTGTATTACTAAACAGAAAAACATTAAACTTAAATAAGTACTTTTTTATTTTTTTTTTAAGCTGGTAATTTTTTTTTACATTTTATTTATTTATTTATTTATTTATTTATTTTTATTTATTTATTTTCTTTTTTTTATTTAATTAATTTTTTTTGTTTAATTACAGTTATTTGCAGCCTCTCCCC